>WYDI02021209.1:0-13972 GCA_009867235.2 Psittacus erithacus | reverse complement strand
TCCTCTCCTCTCCTCTCCTCTCCTCTCCTCTCCTCTCCTCTCCTCTCCTCTCCTCTCCTCTCCTCTCCTCTCCCTCTTTCTCTTCCTTCTTCCTCTTCCCCCCTCTTCCCCTCCTTTCCCCCTTTCCCGGCGGGATGCGGTTCCCCGCGTACTCACCCGCCTGTCCCGGTCGGGGCACCAGCAGCGCCAGCAGCAGCAGCAGCAGCGGCACCAGCAGCAGCGGCACCAGCAGCAGCGGCACCAGCGGCACCAGCAGCAGCGGCACCAGCAGCAGCGCCAGCAGCAGCGGCAGCAGCGGCGGCAGCACCAGCACCAGCAGCGGCAACGGCGCGGCGCCGGCGGGCTCCGCTGTCATCGTCTTCACCCAGCGCGGTGCGGACGGAGCCCAGAGGGGGCTGCGGAAGTGGGGTTGAGCCCCCCCCCAGGGAAGGCGGGAGCGCGGCTGGGTGGGATGCGGGGGGGGCGGTTGAGTCCTCCCCTGTCCTCATATATTGCCCAGGCACTGCCCTGGGAGCTGGTAACCCCGTGCCCCACACCCCGGGGGAAGGGGGTGTCACCTCTGCTGCTGCAGAGGGGGTGTAGCCGTGTCCCCATCACTGCCACCAGGCAGGGGCGATAGGTGAGTTGTAATCTCCAGCCCCCGGGGTGAGGGCAGGGTCCTCACCACCATCCTGCTCCCAGGGAGGAGTGAGTGGGGTTTACTCCATCTCTTCCCCCAAGTGGCTGGAAAGTGGGGAGGGGGATATAAGGGCAGTCACATCTCTGTTCTTCCGTCCCTCCTCCTCAGTGCCGTGAGGTCTACTAGAGTTGGACTCTTAGAGCCCTAGAGCTGGAGAGCAGGGAGGAAGGTGGGAGGCCTTTGCAGAGACAAGGTGTCCATGGAAAGTGAGACAGGATGTAATAAACAACACAGGAAGGACCACAGTGATACAGCTTCCTGAAGGATTTTGGAAGACAGGTATGTTTCCATTGGGAGGTCTGTGAAGGGGATAGGGAATGAAGACGCTGTGTCAGCCTATGGCACCAGCACTGTTGGTTTTCAAAGAGTATCAGGAAGACAGCAGGACACCCAAGCTCTAGGTGCAGGTAGCAGGGGAAGGATTTACCTGGTTGCATGTAAAGACAAGGAGCTTAACTACTTGAGTAATTAAATAAGAGAAAGCATATCTTGTAGGGATGGAAGGAGTCAGTGGACAACTGGATCTGAGACCTGATGGCCACCACCAAGTGGAAAATAATCAGACAGGACTGTATGCATGTGAGTTTAACAAAGTAAACCTTGAAGGGTCTATAATGTCTCCCATGCTGCAACTTTCTTTTCCCCTTTTATCCTCTCCTGTTTAATAGTGGTAAGGTGCTGGAATATCATGATTTTTTGACATCTACGATCACATCCTAAGAAGTTCATTGCTGTTTTGCTCATGGATACGTTTTTCTGAGGAAAACATTGCAAGCAGTAATCAGCTGCTGCTAGCCAAAGTGAAGGAAAAAAGTCTGAAATGTCATAGCAAAAGAGCTTGACATTTCCTAAGAGTTCTGCAGGTGCTTTCAGTACAAGCCAAGAAATCACTGGGGCTAAAGAGTCACAATCAGGAACCTCTGCAGCTAAAGCTGACAGCTCCACCCCAGCACAAAGTGTCTTCAGGCTCATCTGAATCCCTGCCACCTTCTACTGAGAAGCCAGGGCTATGTGGATTTTGGGAAGACTTTGTGTTTGCCTCACCTCAATGGGGGCTCTGTACGCGCCGGGACCCCAGCCCCAGCAGCCGCGGGCGCTGGCCAGGGTGCTGAATAGCACCGCGCTGGGGAGCCCTACCGACCCTCCTGCCCCCCCGATGCGTTACCGGTTGCTCATAGGCTAGAATGAGTTCAGCTTTCCTGCCATTTCCATAGCCCCTCCATTTCCATTCTCCCCTTGCTGCTCCTGTGCTTTCTATTTCAACATCTTCTGGCAGCCCAGAGCATGGCCTGTTCATAAAACAAGGGGGAATGGCTTTAATCTGGAAGAGGGTAGATTTAGATTGGATATAAGGAAGATGTTCTTCCCTGTGAGGGTGATGAAGTGCTGGCACAGAGGAGCTGTGTCTGCCCCATCCCTGGCAGTGTTCAAGGCCAGGCTGGATGGGGCTTGGAGCCACCTGCTGTAGTGGAAGGTGCCCCTGTCTGTGGCAGGGGTTGGAAATAGATGGTCTTCAAGGCCCCTTTCAACCCAAACCATTCTGTGATTCTATGGTAATTATATTATTGAGCCCTCTTCTCCATTGCTGAAGGCATAGTTCCAGTGGGGAGGCCACAACAGAATAGTGGAGTGAAGGGAAATCTGAGTGTAGCTGCATGTCTTGAGGAAATAGAAAGTTTTCCAGTAAGCAAAATATCTGTATTGAGTGAGTCCTGTCCCAGTCCCCTGTTGTTCATTTCTGAACAAATAAGCAGAACCTTCAACTCATTTATAGCAGATTCATATCTATGCTTCAACTGAAGCAGCAAAAGACTTCCTACGGTGTAAAGGACAGGAATGGTTTTAAAGGAGTTTTGACAATTTAGGCAATCTCACATAAGTGTCAAATTGTCTTTGTCCTCTGGATAACAGGATCATTTCAAACCTTTTAGTTTGCCAGGCTGGGTGTTCTGTGCAAAGCTGTAGACAATCTTAACTTCACCCTACCATCTGTCACATACGTTGTGTTTGAAGCTATTGATTGGTTTCTGCTGAGCGCTCAATTTTCCAGGAGTTTAGAAATAAATTCCCAGGACACAGTTGGAATTTCAGGTGAGTTTTTGGTGTTATTGTTGTTTATTGTATACTGGAGGTTTGACTGTGCAGAGTACTCAGCATTCTGGCCCTAGTTTGGGAAAGCATGTAAGTGGATGTTTAACTTTAACCTTAGACTTCAGAGCTTGGCTGGATCAGGACCACAAAGGCTACTGAAAATCCATCCCAAAGGTATGTTTTCTAAGTAGGTAATAAAAAACCAAGACAGACTTTTCAGTGGTTCTCCTCATCTCCTGTTTCAAGTGCGCGGTTTAATAAATAAATAAATAAAATAAGCCATTTTTCTCCATATAGCAAAGCCATGAGAAGCTTTATCTGCATGGATTTCATGTAAGCATGCAGTATCACATGGAGTGCTTAATCATGGGGTACATAGGCATGAGATAGTCTGTTCCTGGGAATGAGACTCCTGAATATTCACAGCAGTGTCTTATCCCAAGGGGTAACCCCATGTTATGTGAA
The DNA here is from genome assembly GCA_009867235.2 of Psittacus erithacus. Lineage (NCBI taxonomy): Eukaryota > Metazoa > Chordata > Aves > Psittaciformes > Psittacidae > Psittacus > Psittacus erithacus. The sequence continues at coordinate 10,737 of WYDI02021209.1, read as the reverse complement.
GTTAGCAGCTATTTAGCTTTATTTCAGGCTTTTTCTGATATACTTCAGCAATATATTTCTGTAAGCAAAAACTCTAAGGGATCTTTCCCACACAACTGAATAACTTAGTTCATAGCTTCGCTAAAAGAAAAGCTTGTAGTAGATTTCCTCCTCCACATACATACGTGTGTATAAATTACAACTGTGCTTCTAGCCGTGCATATAAATACCTCATTTCTTTGTAATGCAGATATGTGTCGCTGAGCTGCAAAGAGCAGGAGTATAAATGCTTCCTGAAGGCATGCAGCTGCTCTTGCAGCACTTGAACACAGCAACCTTTCCCTGGGAGCCAACATTGTCAGTGGAATAATGCAGAGACTCCTGTTTATCTTATAATTTAGGGCTAAACACCACTAGATGTCCTCTGCTGCCAACCCTGCTCTTGCGTATGCAGCTAACAGGTTGTTACCACATCCCTTCTTCACAGTTATACCACTTTCACTGGAAAGCACATTACTACTGCTAGATTATTACTGCCTGGAGAAGAGAAGGCTCCAGGAAGACCTCATTGTGGTCTTTCAGTACTTAAAGAGGGCTTATGGGAAAGATGGGGACAGATATTTTAATAGGGCCTGTAATGACAGGACAAGGGGTAGTGGTTTAAAGCTGAAAGAGAGGAGTCACACGAGATATAAAGAAGATATTTTTTACAATGAGGTGGTGAAACACTGGCAGAGGTTGCACAGATAGGTGGTGAAAGCCTCAGAGAGGGTAGTATCCAAGGTCAGGCTCTGAGCAACCTGTTCTAGTTGGAGGTGCTCCTGATCGTTGCAGAGGGGTTTGAACAAGATAGCTTTTAAAGTCCCTTCCAACCCAAACTACTCCATGATTCTATGATTATTTTTGCTTAGGTGACAGATGCTATATGACAAGTGTTAGAAAAGCTGTGATTGCTGTTATGTCCTGAGAACCTGTATGGAGCAATTGGAGGTCTTTGACTTTCCTTTCATTATTCTACTTCACCTTCCTACTCACTTTGTTACCATCACTTTTTCGGGGATGTAAGAAGTTAGCAGATGAAAGGTCTGAGGTTTGACTCTACTCCAGCAAAGGACTGGCCAAGTTTCAATCACTGGAGAGCTTGCTCCTCCTGAACATGATCTTTCCATACTGATTGTCATGTCTTGTCTTTATACTTCTAAAATTGTTTGGTCTCTTTTGCAGGTAATTCAGGGACAGCTTGTGTCTTATACCACTTGCTGCATCTTATATCAATTGCTGGGGGCATTGATTGAGGCTTTTACTGAAGAATGGAGTTTACTTTTCATGATTGTTTTAATTGCTGCTACTCTGGGCCCAGAGCACTGTTAAAGAAGAAAAGCTCTGTAATATCACTTGTAAACATGCTATTTCAGGTGGGAGAAGGGAAAAGCTTTTGGCAAAGGGAAACGCCTCTTGCTAGATCATTCAGGCATTAAATTACTTTTACATAAACTGATAGAACAATTTTCTTTCTTTAAATGAAGAGTCTATAATGCAGAATTGATTATGAATCACTCGTGCTTTTAGTTTGGCAAGAATAGCCTAATTTTGCTTGATGAAGTAAATCATATCTTATTATATAAAATCATTTCCCACCCACATGTTTATATTATCTCAATGAAAGGATTTAAAAATGTGAGGTCTTTATGTCTTGAATGCTCGTTTATTCTTTACCTTATACTTATTATTTGTACTATGCTTGTGCCTACATGATCTTAATGTATTGTGTTAGACATTGCAAAGTACCAAATTAGAAGGTACTGTTTCTGTCCTGAATAATTTGCCTCCTGGCCATGAACTCAGAAGCAATTAGGGGATGACAATTAACTTGTCCCAATTCAAGACAGTTTAAAATGTCTTCCATGAGCCAAAATAAAAGCAGCTTTGCCCCAGGATGAAAAATTTACTACATTATAATGGATGGACCATTTTCTCCCACTTTTTTGTAACTCTTCAAGTGCCTTCTGAGCTACCACTACATGATACAGATTAGGCTTATGCCTTAAGCTTCAATGCTGTATGTAAATATCCATGGATGAGAAACATTGGGTAATTAAAGCAAACTGGGATGCTTGAGTTAACCAGGCAACAGTTATAGGCTAAGAGGTCAACCATGGCATTTTATTGTCATTTGCCTTTGCATAAGGTGTGAGCGAGCTGCAATAATGCGCAGCACTGAGGCATAAAGGCTGGAATTTCTTGATCCTCCTTTCCATTTAATACAAATGCTGGTAGATTCCCATGATATTGTGCTATTTTCCCTCTTATTCCAACATTGACCATAGGGTTCTGATATTGGCAATGACCTCTTTTTTGCTGGTGCCTCACTTTATATCTAACTGTGAAGTCTCACTTTCCATCTAACTTTTTCAGGTCAGCTTTTTCATCTTTGTCTTCAACAATTCATATTATTTTTGTAAAATCAGTGATGTTACATCCTCTCTTATTTATACCACTACAATCTTTGTTGCCTTCAGTTAAAGCAGGAGTAGAAGGGTCTCTTCACTATGTGCATGTTCCTCCAGACACAGAATGGATGTGCAAACTGCTGTGGTTAGTTAAGCATTTGAGTTTGGGACCTGGTTTCAGCCACCCCACATTTGGTACTTTCCTCCATGAAGCTGCTTGATCTGGCAGTCCAGTGAAGTTCTCATTGACCAGAAAAGGTGAAACATAACCCTCATTCTTTTAAAGGGTAAAAAGGAAGACCTAGGGAATGACAGACCAGCCAGTCTCACCTCAGTGCAAAGCAAGATCATAGAGCAGATCCTCCTGGAAACTATGCTAGGGCACATTAAAAATAAGAAGGTGATTGCTGGTGGCCAGCACGGCTTCACTAAGGGCAAATCATGCCTGACCAACTTGGTAGCATTCTGTGATGGCTTTCTAACCCCAACCATTCTGTGATTCTATGATTCTATCAACCTTTCTGACACGATCCAGTCTGGAAGATTGCATGTCCATCAGGAACTAATAAAATTAGCAGTACCATCTGATTGATGCCTGCCCATGGCAGGAGGGTTGGAACTAGACGGTCTTAAGGTCCTTTTCAACCCTAACTATTCTATGATTTTATGATATTGCATAGCTCAAAGAGAGACAGAAAGATGAGATGTGTACAGTGACACTGAGACTAGGTACATAAGAGAAAAGTCCCCTGGAACAATGTTCTCTGGTATGACCTTTGAGAAGTTTATGGTATGAATGGCTACCACACAGAGTGTAAGGGTAGAGGTTCCTTACTGGTCTTCGTCATATAGGCTAAGTCCTGTTCTGTAAATATCTGACTCTAAGAAATACCAATCTAATGCTAAGAAATCACAAAGATAATTTCTGATTGATTTTGGCTAAATGTTTTAAGAGGAAAGGAAGCACTGATGGGTCCTTCAGGGACTTGTGTAGATTTGCAATCAGCTACATCACCAATGTAATGTCTAATACAAAGCAGAACTTAGATTAAATGCTTCATAAGAAAGCAAAATGTGTCCTGGCAGCACCTCTTGTTTCAGAGTTCCTAAGAGACCAATTTTGGTCATGATCATTCACATTAGTATCATTGATCCTCATCTAGCACATCATCTGCAGGAAGCTAAATGCAAGATTGCCCTCAGACAAAAAAGTGCAAAGCCTGGTGGTGATCTAAATTCTTATCATAAGAGCCATCAGTGGCAGCATGAGCAGCCATCACTTGTCATTAAATATGGGATCACAAATGAAGTAGGCTCACACAGCTTTATGTGCAAACACACTGAATAGAACTGCAGACCTGGTATAGAGTTTTTAACCCTATCCTTCCCCTCTCAAAAACTCAACCATACAACATTGTCATCAACTTGCTTCCTGATCTCTGGGTCAGTTGCTTCTTGGTTATCCACCTACCCAAGGCCAACTCCTCAATCTAGGTGTCCTTTTCTCAAAGAGCTCAATGTCTTCAGGTATGTTCAGGCACAATCCACTTTAGCAAGTCATGTCAGCTCATTTGTTTCTTTCCCAATGCTGACAGGGCAGAAGATTTCAGGCAAACACAGTTCATCTGGCACAACTGCTGCCTTCAGGATTTCTCAGTCCTTTATTGCCTTATAATTAAAACTATAATGGTATAGAAAGCACTCATAGTCCTGAACAATCTCATATTGAATTCAGTTTTATTCTTTCCACAGATTTTAATGAAGGTCACGTCAGGTCCTGACAACAGAAGGATTCAACTTTCTAGGCTGTTTCCAGCTCTCATGATACTGGGTTATTTTTCTTTACCACTTCAAAACTTAATCTGTTCCAGTACATCTGAAACATGGATGTTGCCAAGTACAAACGAAACCATGAATGTTAAGCTAGTAACTGCTCTGGGGGCACTCGTCCGAGTGATACGCAAATTGCAATTATATGCTTTCACCTTATGCCTTTTTGACTTAAAAAACTGACTTAGGAGAAAAGTTGCTTTGTAGTTTGTGTAAGCTGCCACTTACATTCCCTTTTCTCTAATCAGCGACTGCATACAAGATAAAGCTTGTCACCATGCCAACCCACTTAGAAAGGTCTTGGGCAGGAAATACAGCCAGTGAGAGACAGAAGTTCATGAGAAAGAGTTTCCAACATTTTTCCAGCTGACAGGAAACTACAGTTACCGCAAAGGAGTTCTTGACATTTTCACTCCAAAACATGAGTCAATAGTCAGCCATTGAGCTCGTGACTCAGGCATGAAAAATGTGAAACATCTGGCTCAAATCTATGCTATGAACATGCTATGGAGACATTAATGACCTTAACCTAAAGGTTCACTTTTAAAGACAATGAGTTTGATTTGAAGAGCAACCATGTAGAGACATTCTGCAGTGTTCTAGTTACTAGGACTGAAGAAGTGAAATGCCTTTCTTAGATCAATAGCAAATGGAGGAATAGTAGAATAAAGCACTATTTGGCATTATTCAGAACCAGAAACACAGTCTTTGTTTTTCCATTCCATTCCATTAGGGCTCACTTTATTCATTTTCTTGAAGTTTTAAGTAATGAAAACAATAACTGTGTAGAAGCTGAAGCTAGTAGGAGGTCTTACTACTTGCATGGTAGATGCTTAATTTACTCCCAGTCATAGTAATAACAACCCAATTCAAAACCACATTTCACATGAGAGATGCTTTTTATAAACTCTACTTCAAGTGATGAAATATTTAGCTTTATTTAGCAGATAGAAGAGTAAACGGCATGTCTGAAAGCAGAAGCGATATTAGGTGTGCTAGGGAACAGACCCAATTCTCTCCAGAGCTAGTCCATCATCTGTGTAAGAATAAATTCATACATTCATGAACTGAGGATTTATCCCCCAACACACTGTCACTCTTGAGAAACCTTTTAAGTAGAAGATAGTCTGGAATGCAGAAATGATCACGCAGTCACAGACAAAAAGTGGCAACATCAAAACACATCAGAACATCAGAAGACAGTCACAGAAGTCCATAGAGAGGGATCCAGATCCTCCCCAGTAAAACCACATCCATCTTGTTGCTATTTGGCTGGCTGCAAACATAGCAAGACAAGCTCACATCTGCCTGTAAGTGTCTGCACAGACATACCCATAAATTCCAGCCTTATGCCTAATTCTCTCACTCACACTGCTTCACCAGGAGCGATGCAGAAGCAAGTTGCTGCTATGGTTCCTCACCATCACTCAGATACCAAGCATAGGAATGCAATGGAGCAGTTTTGGTTTGCTCCCTGCGCTCAGTGTTGATTCACATATACAGAACTAGGATTCTGAGGCACGTGGACCCTGAGAAAGTGCCTGTAAAACCTGCCTGCTTGTGGTCAGTCCATACCATTACTTCTTTCTGTGGCCATGCAGCTAGCTGTAGTGGACACTGGGATCCAGTGGCTGTGTGATTAACTACTGATGTATTATTTTATGCATAATCAACTAGCTTTTTAATAACAGATTCTCAGTTACTGGAAGAAATACTCATGAAATATCTCCAGGTAGCACATTTTGGGCCATTACTATATCCAGCCTGTGGGCCTTTCTTTATGTGGCATGGCTTTCTTTTGAATTTCATTGTCTTCAGCATTTCTGTTCAAGCAATTTCATTTCTTTCCCCTTGTTCCAGCTTTCACTAAACCCCTCTTCACAGGTGGGCTTTTCAATGGCTTTCCCAGTCCTGGTGAACAGGACTTTCTTACATTAATTACCCTTAATTCCCTTAAAAATCAGAGCAGAACTGAAGTCTTGGCAGGGGGAGAAGCACTCACTCAGCACCAGGCTCTGTGCTGGTTAGAGGACAGCACTTACTGCAAACATAACCATAAACAGGACAAACTCAGGAAGTGGTTTGAAATGTGAATATTGCTGGAGATGAGAATATTCCCATGGGAACCAATGCATCAGCTGCTTCCAGCCTGACAGGGAAACATAATTTGGATGGGAACAGGTGGAATTCTTCCCAGTGTGTGAGTCATTTTTTCTCTGGCTCTCCTTGCAGACTTTGGTACAGATCCTAATGCAATACACACTATTCTTTTGAGTTCTTTGTTTTGCTCAAAACCCAATCAGACGGGCAGCATGCAGGGTGACTAAGCTGGTGGACAGAAGTGTGTTTTTCAAGGTTGTTGATTCTGGCTGAAAATGGATTATCTTGAGCTTGTCTCTCTGCTTCAATAAACTACAGATGGATAACTTGGGCTGCAGATAACCTTTTTTCTCCCAGAAAAAAGAAAAGGATTATTTCATAGCTCTATCCATCACAAGTGCTGTTCCTACAGACTGGGAGAAGGACCAAGAAAACATAAAGTAGAAACAATATTATTCCCAAGTAGCCAAGGTTTGACAAAACCTGAAAATTAGATTAGGATCTGAGTTCACTGAACACCAGGAGCGTCTGCACGTGATTTTTCATTTCAGGTGAATTGCACATCCTGCAGAGGCAAGCAAATCCTGAATGGGGAAGTGTATTAATAAAGTGAAGTGCATCACACTCCTTTGCTATCTCCAACACTGTTCCCCTAATACTGTTTCTGGAACTAGATGACCTTAAGGTTCTTTCCAACGCTAACTATTCCATGATTCTGTGATTCCTACACTGGGTCTGGGAATAGTGTAGATGTTATAGTGCAGTATAGATGAGAGTTAATGAACCATATCCAGCACACCAAGCCAGTCTGATGGCTAGAGCCAGCAGTCTCTTTTCTGTTGGCTTGCTTGAGTTTAGTCCTGTAAGAAGCTGGTTTCGATTTTTCATATGTGGATTTTAATCCCAAGCAAGAGAAGCAAGGATCATCATCTACTCAAATGCTTCTGAGATACACACAAGGGGGAGACATGCACCATGAAGGTCCTCATAGAAGCTTATGGCTTCTATGCCTTGCTCCTGCTTCCTCCCTCCCAGTACCTGAAACATGATAGAGCAAAAGCCCCAAGTCTTCCTGTGGGATGAATATTCTCCAGGGTTTGAAGGGAAGTGGCATATGAATGGTGGAAGCTCAGGGTGCTCATAATGTGAAGTTCCTTCATTCTGTTCTGGTGCAGAGGAGCAGGCAGTACTGGAAACAAGCACAGCTCTTACTGCATTCTCCAAGAGCCAAGCCAGTGCTTTTAAGGAATCTCCTTCTAGTGATGTCTATCACAGAAATGCTCTTCCCATGTGGAAGGAGTTCTCATCTGTCTTTTGTGTCATCTGCAGCACAGCGCCTTGAGGCTGTTGCTGTAGTCAAGGTTCCCCTCTGCTTCCAAAGGAGTTTGTTTTGCCTGAGAGAGAGATTGGGAACATTTGTGAACCATGAGTTTTTTCACATAGGGCAGGAAAAGCATTTCCTGGACAGCCTTAAATATACCCCATGGTTAGAGATGAACTTTGACTAGTTCACCTCTAGTCTGCAAACATCAGCACAGAGAAAACAGCCCCTTTTGTCCTCATTTACAGTGACACAGGTGCAGATTTGGAAAACCTTACCTGAGATGGTGGATGCATCTATGCAGCATTTCATAGGCTGCTGCGGACTTTTGAAGGTTGTCACATACTCACACATAGAACAGGCAGGGGAGGCTCCAGCTGTTATGCAGCAGTAGATCCCTGTCAGTGCTTCATCCCATACGGGCACCAGATGAAGGAAGTGCTGCTGCATTGTGCCAGCAACTGTTCTCATACCTGCCCCTGAGGTGCCGCATGGATGCTCCAGTGACAGAACATGAACATAAATCTCACTCCAGCATATTGGCATACAAGCATCATTCACATGGCTATGAATTGCATGACTGTTTATGGGTCAAGAGGTATATTTAAACTTCAAGAGCTATTTTTAAACTTGAGTGGAAGAGATAGGCTGTTAATATAACTGAATTACTGAAACTATAGTTATAATGGAAGGAAGATACAAACCCTGTCAAAAGCTGTGATTTTACATCTCTACTTCAGCCAATTGTCTAGGATCACTGCCTGAAATGCCTGGAAATGAGGTTTCTGTCCAGCCTCATCTTTGGTTGTGGCTGCCACAGGACAATTGAGACCTTTGGATAATGAAAAGATTACCCACACATTTTGGGGTCTGGTGTAATATCTCTGCTGTTCCTTGTCTTCTTTCTTAGCCAGCTCTACCCTTCACTTTTGGATATCTCATAGGTCTTCTTTCCTGAGAAGCTCCCAAGAAGTACACCCATGTCAAGCCTTGAGTTCTTACTCCCTTGGCAAGGCTGGTCCCTACCAGAGCATCTTGAGCACGTTGCTTTTCTCTCACAAGCAGTAGATGTTCAAATACTAATTCTAACTCTCATGCTTACAGGGGGTAAGGTCAATCCACGTTACATTACACTGTGAGGCAGACTCTTCAGATGTTTACACCCTTGTGTAAAGAGATTGTAGACAAACACTATATGGTTTCAGCTTTGAAAAGATGCTCTTAGACTCAATTTCCAGGCAATTTTGCTTTTTGTATGTTATAGGAATGATTTATTTGGGCTGCATTTTAGTGTTTCTGCTTTTAAAATTGCAGGTGGATGTCAGTTATGACAATTTGTGTCTGGCATTCTGGATTCTGGTGTGCTTGCTTTTATGATACGTGGATGGGAATTCGTTGCATTTTATAGAGCTGTTTGTTGTAAGATTGTAGGGTATAAATAGGATTGATGGAAATGGTATGCCACCCCTGGTACTTAAATTGCCACATTGTACATCAATGCCATGGACTGAAACTTTATGCTTTATAATCCCTACTGAATCATGGTCACTGCAATCATAATTAATCTGTCTGATGGATTGGGTTGGTTTTTCAGAGTCACCTTTGAAGCTTGCTTGTATTCTCAAAAGCAGCTTCAGTGTTACCTGTCTAATTCCAATGGTATTTCCATCCGAAGAAATAGATTGAAATTTCTTAGTTGATGAAACACTGGCAAGGATTAGCAGATGTCTGCTATGGTCATGAAACAGTATTCTGGTTGGCTTGCAGTCTGAGTGGGAGCTATGGAAGCGTGTATTTTGCAGGATGTATAGCCAGCAAATATGTTCTGCAGCAAATATTTCAACATTTGAACTCAGTAATAAGAAATTCAGAGTCAGTGTCTCAGCTATATTCCCATCGTACAAATTCTGATGAACTATAAGGTCCCGTGTTTTCCATCAGGGATGAAATGAACATCTTCTGGAGTTTGCAGTGAAAAACATGAGAGAGGCCATCAGAATAACCAATCACCTTGGGACTGTGGCACCGTCCTCAGACTCGAAGGAGAAACGTAAACTCAAGTTCTTAGTCTGACTTTGGCCATGATGGAACTGGCAAGATGCTCTTCATATCCCACATCAGTTATATGATCAGTCTCTGGTTCTGGGTCAAAAGTTGCTCAGTTTTGACCAGCAGCCCCATGCTGAAGTTGAGAACAAGTTTACTGAGCATTTTGAGAGGCTTGCTGGATTTGATCCCAAACATGCAATAGAAGTTCCTACAAGCAGCTTTTTCCAGTCCTCAGATTCAAAGCCACTGGGTAACTGTTGACTTGAGTTCTGTCCCTGGGTGTTGTCTATAAAAACCCTTTGGTTTGCTCACTTCATATCCTCAGCTTCGTAAATAGAATCTGATTTTCTAAACCATCTGTTAAGGCAGTTAAACATTAGCAGCAGAAACATAGAGCTGACTTCCAGGAAGAGCAGAGACTGTTATCTAATTGTATTCTTTGTGCTGAACTGGGGTGCTCCTGAGCCTTTAAGCAAGTGGTTTTGCTTGTTCTTACTGATATTTGGCACTGAATTTGATAGATAGGTTTTTGCAGGCTGTAAATAGCACAGAGACTTGAGACCAGTAATGCTAAATATTCATGAGAGCACTGCCTGCACACACAGGAGAACAGTGCCCTGCAGAGAGCTTGAGCATTATTTGCACATTGTATTTTCCATTATGTTTGCTTAGCATTTGGACCAGCTGCCTTCTAATTTTCACAAGTAATTTCTGAAGCTGCAAGGCTCTGCTTTTTGAGATACAGTGTCATAAAATGAGTAAGAGGCAGAAAATCATTCCTTCCCAAACACATTTTCATCGAATCATGGAATGGCTTTGGTTGGAAGGGACCTTAAAGCTCCTCCAGTTCCAGCCCCCTGCCATGGGCAGGGACACCTTCCACTAGAGCAGGTTGCTCCAAGCCCCATTCAGCCTGGCCTTGAGCACCGCTAGGGATAGGGCAGCCACAGCTTCTCTGGGCACCCTGTGCCAGCGCCTCAGCACCCTCACAGGGAAGAGCTTCTGCCT
>WYDI02021208.1:0-10640 GCA_009867235.2 Psittacus erithacus | reverse complement strand
CTTCCTAATATCTAATCTAAATCTTCATTCTTTTAGTTTAAAGACACTGTGTTCCTTCTGAACAGCACTGCCAAAAGCATGAAGCATTCAGAAGCACTTTCCAAGTACCTGAAAGTTTTCTTGACAAACAACATCAAAATACAAAAAAAATGCAATTAACTTCCAACATCCTAGAAATAGCCTGTACTCAAGTGCTACCTCAAGCTGTAAATGCTGTAAGGTTATAGTATTATGCAGATTCCCACATAACTAAACTGAAAATAGGCCCTTCATATGCCAAACGACAGCTAGAAAATAAGCTTATTTAAACAGAAGTGAAAAAAATCTAGCAAAGGGGAAGAAAAAATTCAATTTATTAATCTGCTTGTGGTGAGCTGTCGTTTGTTTGGGTTTCAGTGCAAAGATTGCTGAACTGGTCACTTCTTTAGTGGCAGCTGCAGGAACTGTCACCTCACCAGAAGTCTCTCTGACAAGACAAATGCACAGCAGCCTCATTCTTCATGGCCCTACAAGATCACGCCAGCAACTGGCTGCACACACAAGAAGCTCTTTTTCCTCAACTGCCACCAGCAGCATGCAACACATCGATCGAATGACTCCACATCCCTATGGATTCACACCAGACACCGCAACTCCTCTGCTTCACTGGTATCACTTGACAGGTTATCTTGACATTTCCTAATCCGGCATGGAAGTGAATCACATGAGAAGTTAATCAAATCTCCTTTTATCACAAAGAATGAACTGCAATGATTTATTAAGGAGCTGCTCTCTGTTAATTTCATAAGTTAGCATCGATGTGCAAACTGAATCTAGCCAGCAATGGAAGAAGGCTCCTTTGTCCTGGGAAGCAGACACCACACTCCCTCACTAAACTAGGCCAGCAGCAAACATCTGACCACATTCCTCATTATTTCTTCAGCTGCGCAGCTATGCGCTAACGCCACATACCTGTGCTTTTTCAGCACGGAAATTCCACAGGAGCACATTAAGCCAGCCCCGTGGTTTTATTCCCCTAAATGCTGCTGGCAGCTGAGTACCAGGAAAAGAGCACAGAAGCCAAGCGAATTGGCAAGGGCTGCTCAGTAGCTCACTGCACTGGAATGCAGGAGTTCCTGGAGATCTTCCTCTCAGTTAACTAGATCACGCTACCTACGCCCATGCACTCACATAACATTCAAATCATCCTGCAAGGACTAAGGAAAAGGCACAGTGGGCAAACAAACTCTCTCAAGCCCCTAAAGATACTTTAAATAAATACATTTCCATTTAGTGTATGTATTTTCTATACAAAAGAACTTCATAGATTCGTTTTGTAAAAAGGATAAGATGGGATCAGACACAAAATCAATTCACATCTATTCACCAATGCAGTTTTACTGTACCTTTTTTCTTTATAATGACGAACCTCCCCCTCTCTTCCCCAGCCCAGCCAATCCATTACTGTTATACCTTCATTATTTCTTTTAGTGTTGAATCTTTTCCCACCATCCCCAGCCTACGTAAAGTTGTATTTTCCAATGTTTTTATCTGTGTACTCTACCAAGTAATAATGTGAAGTAGTAAGCAATATTAACGTAATATGGCCGCATCCTGCCCTAAGATGACTCCTCTCCTTTAATAGCTAAAGTAATATTCACTTAGGGGATGCAGAGAAGACAAACAGGACTGATTAATGTAAATAGCTTGGAATCATCCAATACTTGATACACAAAAAAGGAGACACAGAGACACCATTAAACTGAACTCATGGAAGTAAGGTCTCACTTAACACAAACAAAACCTTAACATTGTTCTCCACAAGGAAGAAAGATCCAAACTAGGTAAATTCACCAATTGAATCACACAGGAATTAAGATTCATTACACATGGAATGCACCTCCGTCCCAGGCACAAGGGCTGCAGCCTCCCACCTGCACGCTGGGCAGCCCACACGGCAACTTAAGGGCAGCTTAAAAGAGCTCTGTCACTGCCAAGCAACTCTGGTGGTGGAGCATTACAAGAGAGGTCTGAACATGTTGTCTACAGGTTTGGGAGCTGCAAAGCCTTAAACCTGCCTTTGTCATTAACTTCACTGAACAAACTGGACACTCACTGCACATGAAATAATTCCAAAGACTGTCAGATCTAAGATAAACTCCAGTATGTGAATTGTATGTGCAATAAAACCTCCCATAATTTCAAACATATACATCATCTGTTGAATTCATCATACACACAAAGACACTAATGCACATAGTTCATTAATCTTTAACACATGTAAGATGTGATGTCAGGCAGACAATACTGGTACATAGTAAAACAGGGATATAGCAAGACTGGGGCATACTGAGGGATGAATGATCCTCAATCCTGACTTTCAGGAAATCAAAACTTTGATCCCTGGAAGATGATCAGCTGATGGTCAGCTTGACTCTATGGGACAGGATATTTCTCCCTTAGTCAGTCTTGGGACTCACTTTTTAGTAGGGCCTGTAGCAACAGGACAAGGGGTGATGATTCTAAACTGATAGAGGGGAGATTCAGGTAAGGAGTAAGTTTTATGATGAGGGTAGTGAAACGCTGGAACAAGTTGTCCAGAGAAGCTGAGGTTGCCCCATCCCTAGAAACATTAAAGGTCAGGTTGGATGGGGCTCTGGGCAACATGATCTAATTGAAGATGGTACTGCTTATAGCAGAGGAGCTGGACTAGATGACCTTTAAAGGTCCCTTCCAACCTAAACTACTCAATGATTCAATGAACAAGCACTGAGGCCAAATGCTAACCTAAATAAGGAGCGGGGTCCACATGAAGGAAATGCATTTTCATTAGATTATCAGTGATGAATGGATTTTACACCTTGAAGCCCACCACAATGGCTAACATACGTTCCCATGAATTCTTCAAGATCACTTAAAACAAATATTAATCTTAAATGTATAAATATCTGACACTTCAGAACAGATCTATGGTTCTGACCATTAAGCTGCTTTGCAATCGGCCTCCTCGAGTCTCAAGACTTGAAAAGCTTACAGCCAGGGACCCACTGCTGCTGTTTAAATCAGTCTCCTTTAAACAGCACTTTGATATATTTGTTCAATATAAACACAAGGGAAGACTTTCTCATATTAATCTCCCATCAGATTTATTCTTTTCCTACATCAGTATTTAAATCCCAAATATGTTCCCTGCTGACTCAAATCACAGAATTTCCCTGCTTTTAGCTTGGCTTAAATAAATTTAAGAAATGCAAAGGCTGCTCTATCATTTGCAGCTTCAGTTGAGGATGGAAGATGTTTAGTGCAACAATCAGCAGCCTTAAGGTGTTGATAACCTCAGAACTATAAATTCCAGAGGATGTATTCCATTCTTCACTGCTCCAAGTTACATGAACCCTGACATCCGATTTTTCATTGGGGAAAAGTGGCAAAAATTGACTATAATAGACTAAACATCTTTATGCTGAAGGTTACCTGCCCAAAGAGCTATTACATTCAAAATTTCTATGTAAGTTCTATTTTCATTTCTCATCATTTCTATTTCAAAACACCCCACTTGCTTACAAACCCTCTCTACTTGCTGTAGTCTTTCTTACCCCAGAGGGAATTAGCCAGTGCACTGTGAGGAACTTTGGGGTCCTTTAACCTGAAACATGTTGCAGGAATAATTGTGATATGTGCAAGTCATTCTTCTAATAAGTCATCTAAATCAATATTCCTTTATAACTGAACTCACTATAACATGGCTATTAAAAAACTCAAATCATTACAAAACCTGTGGTGCAGTCCCGAGGCAAAACAGCTTCTCAAGCTATTTCTCAATTGTTTTCTCATGCTGTCTTCAAAGTACTACCAAGTGCAATAGCATCACCTTGTATCACTCCATGCACATTCGAACTGAAAAGCATTTTGAAATCCTACTTGGCGTCACATAGTAAATAAAAAGTGGGAAGAGTTTCTTGCAGAATGCTTGTCTTCGTGTTCTCATTGATTTCATCATGTAAAAATAGATGCTGTGTGTTCACTTTTTCATTTGTGACGCATTAAGTGGTCAAATCCACGCGGAAAACGTATTTGCTACAACTTGGAATTCTTTTGAAACAATTCTTTAAAAACATTTAAAAAAATCACTCCTCTGTATCATTTTTAAACTTCAATGATCAAGGAATTTGGGAATGAAACCCACAGAAACACTACTGGAGCGTAACACCCGAAAACAAAGTGTCTCACAAAGTAAATTTGTGAAGAGTGATCACACACAGGTACAAGAAGGAAGGGAATTCACTTGACGGGTGTCTGAGCAAGAAAAGCTTCAGTACAAATGGAGTTGTTTTGCTGTACAATATAGAACTCGGATCATTGTGGAACAAATTACAGCAATATTTCAGTACTCTGACAGTAAACGTAAATCTTCCCTTCTCAAGTAGGAGTAGTTTTTAGGCCGTGTAATTTGTCAGAAATGAGTTGCAGGAGCTGTATCTTTATGAGACAAAAAAATCCCAGGATCTTCACACTGGGAAACCAATTCTACAACAATAAACACACTGACCAGGTGAGCTTTTAGATCTTAGGTCTGCCAGCTTTTCGGTGTCTGACAGCACATAAAGCAAGCAATATGGGGAGTTATAACAGCGCTCTGCAATAGAATGACACCCTATTTTACATATATGTGTATGTATATATATATAAATGTACACACACACAGAGGCATATATACATATAAAAAACCCATACTGTTTCCTGGTAGCTTTTATAGCCTCCTGTCATAGAATATCTACACTGATCTTTGTTCTAAAGTTAGCTGAAAAGTGCTTCACAATCACCTTACAGGCGGGAAGATATCTAAGACTAATTGTGCAATTCACAGGACACATAGCATTGTTACTTCTAATGAGTATTTCCGTGTCTGAATTATGCCCGAAGACAGGCTACGAAGCACACTGTATTCTGAAGTCAACTGAAAAAAATTCATTAACCATTATAAGTAGAAACAGCCAATATTCCAATGTCATGTCTTTCTCCAGACCCATGATTAAGTTATTCTGCTCTTTATAGCACAGATCTAAAGCACAACTGAGGACTGATTTCAGATCCTTTAGTCCAAAAACAAGTTAATTTTCGGAAGAACTCTGATTATGATTGCTTTAATCTTCCAACTTTTGAATGGAATTAAAGGCAATAACGTCATTTGCAAAACAAATAATACTGGAGAAGATTTCTGAAAATATTAAGGGGAAGGTAAGAAAGCTGGTTTTGAAACTCAATGATGATGTTCCTCAGATAGAATTTTACGGATCACTTCCTTCTTTCCACTATACATTTTACTTCAAGCAAGCTGCTCTAGTGGAAGGTGTCCCTGCCTGTGGCAGGGGGTTGGAACTAGAGGAGCTTTAAGGTCCCTTCCAACCCAAACCATTTAATTCTGTGATTCTACTTACACAACTCCCAATTTTGAAGGTCTCTGTCTATCAAAATAACTGGGGCTCTGCTACTGTAATCATCCACTTTGAATTCTCAGCGAATAACCTCTGCACAGTATGGGGGTGGTGACTACAGCAGATTAGAAACAGCTTGCAGAAGTTTGGTTAAAATTCATAAGCAAGCCAAAGCAATTAATTAACATATGGATAAGCCAACGTGATATCCCACAATGTAATTACCAGGAAACACACTGCAAGAAAGAATTTAATGCTGGCAAAAGATTGGATCACATGTGATTATGGGACTGGGTTTAATCACAGTCGTTACTTGTGGATTCAGCGGATGTTGCTACCAATGCACGCAGCACAGTGCCATGAACATGTAGCTCCTGCCCAGAAAGACTCAAATAAGGAATATTCTCAGAGAGAAAAGAAAATCCAACTGAATCTCAAAGTGATGCCTTTTTAGTAAAGTACTTCCCTGCTTGGGGAAGATAACTTCAGTGTAAGTTTTTACTGTCAATATTAAAAGTGATCAAGAAATCCATAGAAAAGATACCTGTATTTTCACTGCCACATGCTAACATACATGCTTTCTTGGGTCTTTAGTAAATGATGTGTTCTAGATGCAAACTTTAAAGTTTTCCCAGCTCAGAATAGGAAAACCCTTGAGAAAATCTATAATCTGCTTAATTGAACAGCAACATTTCTAATGATTTCTGATAATGCTTTAATTGGACATATAAGACACAGAGGTCAAAAACATCTTCTCAGAACCATAGAAATTAGTCTAAGCTACCTTAAAACTCCCAAGAGGCTAAAAGAAAAATGACGAAGAATGAATCTTTTTGCCTTTCAATTTATACTTGATAAATAAATGCCTAAAACATCTAGGATATTTTCCTAAAACACATATATATATACATACACACACACACACATATATATATATTGATTTTAAGTACTGCTTGAAGGTTAGTTACTAGGCAGATCACTTACACTATATATTAATAGCAATTGAGGACTTACATGTTGGCAGCTTTATCTGTATTAAAATTCATGTGCTATGCAAAGCATATTCCAACATAAATTAACTAAGTTGTGAGTGTTCCAGCAATATATATTTGTTCACTGCTGAAGCTCAATGTCCCTATGCTTGCTTCTGTTATGAAATAACTTTCTCCAGTCTAAAATTCCACTTTGGGGGCTCTTTCACTTGGGTTGAGCGTAGCAGCATCTTTGGACTTGTGAAAAGCATTGCCCCAGACCTCTTTTAGCACTCTTAATAATCAAGGCCAGTGAAGCACACCCTGGCCATCCCCTAAGTTCAGTTAATGTTCTATAAATGCTAAATATAGTAGGAAATATATGTGGTAATAAAGATTATGTTAAATCCTTACATTTTAGGGCTTCAGCAGTAACTCAAAATGAGAGTGTATCGCCTTTTATGTATGTTGTATAAATTAAATCGTATTACCATATTCAATCATTCTTTCAGTTCTGCTACTTAAAAACTCTTTTCATAAACGGAAGTAGTTCATGAATCCCTAATACATGATGGGTGATCTTTCACTCACATCAAGTAGCAGCAGCTGTTAACAAAACCATGCTATTTGTCCTGAGTTGGCAGAATTATCCTGCAGCTTACTTCTGTGTTTGCAATCGAGTCTGCGGGGCTGCATTCACCTCATTTCTTTCTGCATCTGCAGGGGACTGCTGAAGTGACAGCCTGGAGTAACTCAGCTGGATTTCAAATTCAGATTTCAACTCTAGCCCTAAGAATAAGCTAAAGAAATGGCTGCAGCGGTGACACAGGGTTAGGGGGAAAATCCATACATCTGACCACATGCTATTGCAAAGTAAGACACAGATTTAAGGAAGCAGTTGCTGGGAATTGCCATGCACATCATGTGCTTATAGAAGTAAGTTCAAATTCACCGATGCAAAGG
Organism: Psittacus erithacus; assembly: GCA_009867235.2. Classification (NCBI taxonomy): domain Eukaryota; kingdom Metazoa; phylum Chordata; class Aves; order Psittaciformes; family Psittacidae; genus Psittacus; species Psittacus erithacus. The sequence continues at coordinate 3,292 of WYDI02021208.1, read as the reverse complement.
AGAGGATTGAAATGCAACCACCAACACAACTGGAGACAAATGCAGAGATCAAAGTTTATTATCCATCATGGAAGCAGAGCTATGAACTGAAACAGTCAGAACAGATCATGACTAATTTCTGAGTTCTGAATCCCAATTACTAAGCCAAGAAAACTTCCACTTCTCTCCTCAAATAGCACCCTCAGTGCACATAAGGGCATAAGGAAAGAACACTAAATAGAGCTGAAATTTGTGTTTGGGTTGGGTTTTTTTTAAACAGCGTTTCTTCAGTACATTGATTAGCAATGGATATTCTAGAGCAAAATCAGTCCAGGGAAGTGTGCCACATACCAGTGGGCAGAATCCATTGCACACAATGCAAAGCTACAGTGGAATTTTCACAGTAAATCTTTATAATGCCACACGCAAAATTCTATGCAAAGTGAGGCATATCCATGTGTTTAGTAAAAAAAGAGAATGAAGAGAAACACAACTTCTCCAACATCCAGTATGTATTTAATACAGCTTTGTCTTTGGCAGCTGACAGAGGCTGAACTTGGCACACTTCTCTCCCAAGGGAGGGAAGAGTTAAGCAACTCTCCTGACAAGTAGGTCTGACACGGTCTCACAGAGCTCAGAGGAAAGGAGGAGGAAAGGAAAATGACAGCAAGTCCCTACTGAATGACCAAAGCAGATAAAAATGCAGTAAGATTTGCATTTATGATTGAACTGTTAAAGAATTAACATTTCATTGCTCTTTTGCCACATCACTGCAGCACTTAATGTGTTTTGCAGTAGTTTCTGTGCCTACAAAATTAAGGGTAGTGGCTGTGTGTTACTACAAACAAGAACTCTGCAACTCTCCTTAGAGCTCTTTCCTTCAGCTTTGATGTGCCAACTTTTCTACTGAAAATTGAAATGAAAGTTAAACAAAAGCCCATCTTTTTTAAATACTACTTTGATTATTACCAAGTTACAGCTCCTATGCTTTTTTCCTTAATTTCTATTACCAAGACCTTTCGGCATTGCAGAAGTGGTTTTGCCACCTAGAACACTCAGAGACCAATCCTTACATCTGTTATCTGGAGAGACTTCAACTGTTTACCTACTCCAGTCACCAGGGTTAGTTGTGTAGGAGTTACTGTTCTTGGACACATGATGTGACAGGCACGCTGTAAAAAGTAATAAGGAATGCACAAAGACTATTTTAGAAACAAGGACTATTTTCTAGCAATGCTATGTGTAAATAACCAAGAAACAGAATGAGAAGACAACCAGTTGCTCATCATATTGTTCCCTATTAAAAGCTTAGGGGCAAAATAATAATACTGGAAAAAGAAAAATCAATAGCTTCACTTTGGGGACATTTAATGGAGGATCTCACAAGTCTTGACTTAGTTCCCCACATCTTTTTTCCCCCTGCACGCTGCAGAAATGCATTACAGAGCCGATAAAAACGCAACACATTTTAACTAGTAAAGAGTTTGATGAGAAGAGCACGCAGGCCACTATCTTAGCAGAAGAAAGAATAAATGAACTCTGCTACTTGAAAAGAACCTCTGGCAACACAATAACCTTCATCAGCAAACTATTCTAAAAGCAAGTTGACTGCTTTAATAGACTCATGGGATAAAGAATGAAAGCATGAGTCAGGTTCTCAGCTGTTGTAAATTGATACAAATCCATCAAAATCAGCACAGAGCTACTGTAAGAGCAGTAAAAGAATCTAACCCAAATATTCAAGAGAGCTTCATGAATCGAGGGTGGGGAAACCACAGCTGTATTTTCTACCATTTATACTTTTACTGTACATCTTTTCCTTCAGTAGGAAAAGAAAAACGAAGCCCACAAAAGCAACCTTGAAGAATAAACCTCCAATCTGTTCAGCGTCACTGTGCTGATCCCTGGGTATTCATCAACACAAGAGCATCTGCCACACTGCACATGCATCCGCATTTCCCATCTCTTGAACAGGCAGCAAATAAAAGCATATTTAAGCTGAATCACCCAACATCAGACCATAAACCCTGACAATATCTGTTATCACTACGAGACAGTAACTATTAATACAAGTTAACAGAGACCTTGATAATAACAAGACCTGAAAAGAACTCATATCACGCAGGTTAGAGAAATAAAAGCCTTTAAAATAATGGCTGCATGTTTTAAAGATGCCATGCCATGTTTTGATTTTCACAACTCTTTATGGGAAGTTAACAAGACAATTCAGCTGATGGCGTTCAGCAGTGAAGGGTGGAAAGCAAAAAGGCCTTGAAAAGTTGCAGAACATAAATTGTAGTTGCTTCTTATTTCTACATGGTACCTACTGAGTTGGGAACAATTACAACACTTTCCACAATGCATTAGTCAGCGTATGTTAGACATGCTTCCCAATGGAGAGTAGTAAAAATTGGCCTTGAGCTGTACCTGCCCTGAATTCTGAAAAGCAATGCTATTTTCTTTAGCTTACAAAGACACAACTATGGTCTTAAAAAGTCTTCTTATAAGAGAAGGCTGAACATCCCACTCACAGCTGGGTGAGACAGATGATTAAAAGAATCAAACAAGAATATACACACAAGAAAATAAAAGATAACTTCAATACAAGATAATAAAAGACCGGATAATATCAACCTTTTTGCTAGCTAAAAAGGGGTACTTTAGATTTTTGCAACGTTTTTTGCTTGGTCACTACCTGACAAAGGACTGAAATCACAAGTTCTGACAGGTACCAAACAAATGACCTCAGCTGACATCTCGCCCTCAACAGGGAATGACATTCAATGACTTAGAGATTGCAGTACAAAGCAGTACAGAACTTGGCAGTACATTGAACTGGAGCACGCTGGTGTGGAGACTTCAGTAAAGGAAGATGCCTTTTAGATGTTTGGATTAGTTTTATCATCGTTTAAATTTCATTTATTTTAAATTATTATGATATTTAAATTAATATTTAACTGCTAGCTTTCTGTGCCATCCTAGGAAGACAATGAGGCCACCAGGCTTATCCTGCTGACTTTTGGCCTGGCGCTGACAGTCCCAAAAGAGGCTCAGCTCTTTAAACATGCAACTGGTGTTGATCTTTGGAGTTGCAAAATGCTGCTTTCAGCTTCTGCCCTACTTCAGAAGCACATACAAAGTTTAGGCTGTTTTGCAAACCCCAATCAGCCAATGCTCTTGTGGCCATTCAACCCTAATATTATATGGAATGGAGGGGAAGGAATAAAGCATCCAGTTCCAACCCCTGCCATGGGCAGGGACACCTTCCACTAGAGCAGCTTGCTCCAAGCCCCTGTGGCCAACCTGGCCTTGA
>WYDI02021202.1:0-68351 GCA_009867235.2 Psittacus erithacus | reverse complement strand
TTCTTGAAAACGGGGGTTATATTTCCCTTTTTCCAGTCATTGGGAACTTCACCTGACTGCCATGATTTTTCAAATATAATGGTCAATGGCTTAGCATCTTCATTTGCCAGCTCCTTCAGGACCCGTGGATGGATTTCATCAGGTCCCATGGACTTGTGCACATTCAGGTTGTTAAGATGGTCTCGAACCTATCCTCTTCTACAGTGGGCCTAGGGTCTTCATTCTCACAGTCCCTGCATCTGCCTTCCAAAACTTGGGTGGTGTGGTGGGAGCATTTGCCAGTGAAGACTGAGGCAAAGAAGTCACTAAGAACCTCAGCCTTCTCCAAATCCAGGGTAGCCACTTCTCCTGATAGCTTCCGGAGGGGGCCTACATTGTCTCTAGTCTGTCTTTTATGCACTATGTACCTAAAGAATCCCTTCCTGTTATCTTTGACATCCCTAGCCAAGTTTAATTTTAAGTGGGCCTTAGCTTTCCTAACCTGGTCCCTTGCTTCCTGGACAACACCCCTGTATTCTTCCCAGTTTTTATAAGCCCCAAGCCCCTTTTTTCTTTCGATTTTTCCTCAGCAGCTCCTTATCCATCCAAGGAGGTCTCCTGGCCCTCCTGCTGCACTTCCTTCTAGTTCGGATGCAACACTCCTGAGCTTGTAGTAGATGACCCTTGAATATCAGCCAACAGTCCTCGGCCCCCCTGCCCTCTAGGGCTATATCCCATGGAACCTTACTAAGCAGGTTCCTGAAGAGGCCAAAGTCTGCTCTCTTGCAGTCCAGGGCAGTGAGCTTGCTGCATGCTCTTCTCACTGTCCTGAGGATCTCAAATTCCACCATCTAATGACTGCTGCAACCAAGGCTGCCCTGGAGCATCACATTTCCAACCAGCCCCTCCCTCCTGGTGAGCATGAGGTCAAGCATGGCACCTCTCCTTGTCGGCCTCTCTGTTACTTGCAGAAGGAAGTTGTCTTCCACACAATCAAGGAACCTCCTGGATTGTTTGTGCCGGGCTGTACCGTCCCTCCAACAGACATCAATGTGGCTGAAATCCCCCATGAGAATGAGGGCCTGCGAGCTTGAGGCTGTCCCTATCTGCCTATAGAGTGCTTCATCCACAGAGTTCTCTTGATCAGGCAGCCTGTAACAAATCCCTACAATAATGTCTCCCATTGCTGTTCTCCCTTTAACCCTGATCTACAAACTCTCTATTGTCTGCTCACCTGTCCCCAGACAAAGTTTCATACTCTCAAGCCTATCCCTAACATAAATGGCAACTCCCCCTCCCCGTCTTCCGGGCCTGTCTTTTCTAAAGAGCCTGTAACCTTCCCTTCTGACACTCCAGTCGTAGGAGCCATCCCATCATGCTTCTGTGATGCCTATTATATCATACCCCTGTAGACGTGCACACATCTTTAATTCCTCTTGTTTGTTCCCCATGCTACGAGCATTTGTATAGAGGCATCTGAGCTGAGCTCCAAATGAAGCCGTCTCATTGGCTGGAATATCTCTGCATTGCTCTAAACATTTATGATAGGTGCTGGCAACTGACTGGGAGTGTTGGGATGGAATGATGCCCCCCTCCCCCAACACATTTAGTTTAAAGCATCCTTGACCAGTCTGGCAAGCCTCCTACCACGACTGCTCTTCCCCTTCTTTGTCAGACCAGCTCCACCAGCCCCCAGTAGACCTGGCCTACTAAATTGCGTCCTGTGTTCAAGATACCCATACCCCTAGCTATGGCATCAGCCTTTTAACCATTTATTAACCTGGCCAATCCTCCTAGCCTTTTTAAGGTTCTCTCTTGTATCTTGGAGAATTGATGAAAAGACAATCTGAGCTCCAGAGCCCCTAACCACCCCTCCCAGGGCTCTGTAGTCCTTCTTTATATTCTCCAGGCTCTTGCTATCTATATCATTAGCACCCACATGGATCACTAGAAGTGGGTAATAGTCAGTGGGACATACTAGAGCAGGCAGCCTCTCTGCAGCATCCCTGATCCATGCCCCTGGTAGGCAGCGCACCTCCATTGAGACTGGGTCAAGCCGACAGATGGGTGCCTCTGTTCCTTTCAAAGTAGAGTCTCCTACTATTATGACCCACCACTTTTTCCTGGCAGCCCAAGTAGAGATCTTCTTTATCTATTAGAAAGTTTTGTTTGGGAAAAAAAAAAAAAGGAAAAAAAAGTTGAAAGGGGGAGGTGGTCAAGGAAATTCTTTTTTAACTGCTGAAGTACTATTAATGATATGGAAAATTTTTCCATTTCCCCCTTTACAGACAAAGGTTGCTGTAGTAAAGAAACATCTCTCTCCAGCTCTCTCTCGTGCATTTGTTTTCTCTATGTCCAGTCTCAGTAATCACATTAGTTAATGAAAGTCATGTTCTGCCTCTTCTAACACTCTCCAACTGCCACGAACTGCCCGTTATCTAGATTTTCCTTTTTGCTGCAATTAATAAACCATACTTTTTTGTTTGCTCACAGTGAGAAACATCTTTATTTTCTAGTTTTATTGCACACCCAAAAAGAGAGTGCACTGCCAGTTCTTATTCTGCAGGTAGCAAGATATATTTTACCTTGGGCTTGAAAGAAATTGTTTTTCATTTTTACCTTACTGTTTAAATTCAGAAATTAAACTGAAAAAGCTTTATGCTACTCTGAATCTAAAGACTGGCTTTTTTCAGGAATTTATATCCAAGTTAATTATGTACCTTGATTTAAAGCAAGCTGTCTGCATATTTCAACTAAGATTCAGCATACTGTCTGCATATTTCAACTAAGATTCAGCATACTGTCAAGTTTTCAGTATAATGGATCCGATTTGGTTCTCATTGATGTCAGCAGTAGTGACTGGCTGGTATCAATGAAAACACGCTCTGATTCTGCAGAAAGCAGTAGTTTTGAGAAGAGTGTGATTTATTCATTGTTATGTCAAAAAAGATGAACTCTAGTTACAGTATTGAAGCCATTAAGACTTCAATATTTTTCATATTTTTATGTAGATTATTAGATCAATTTAAAAAAAAAGAGGAAACTTACATGGTCTTCAAACTCTTCCCATGAAATTTTCAGTTCGTTTCATCTCTTTATATACTGAAAAGACAGCAAGTCAAATATTGACTTCTTGCTGAACAATGACTTTTACATCTGTATATATTTTAGATAATAATTCAGCTGTATGCTTGCCATGGCACATTACAATTAAATGGACACAGTGTATTTCTTGAAGTTTTATGTCCCTTTGCATTGTGTGTAGTTTTGCTGTGAGAACTTCTTTATTCTTTAAGATCCCCAGAGACTTTTAAATACTATTCCAGTTTTACAGATGGACAAATTGAAGTCAGAGCTGCTAAAACTATGCTAAAACCATGCTAAAACCATACAAATACTAAGCAGCAGAGCAAGAACTAGAACATACTGGTCTTGACTGCCCGACTTCTCCTCAAACTAGACAGAATGATGCAAAAAGCAGATTGAAAATAATAAGCCAGAAAAAAAAGACAGAAAATGATCTGAATAGATGAGTAGTAGCACTATTGACCGGGTAAATTATATTGTACATGCACAGCCAGAAATCAGCATGTTCAGTGAATGAGTTTATCAAACAGACAGAACAATCTATTGTGGTATGTCTTGATTGTTAGTGGAGCTGGCGGCTCAGCTGAACCTGACAGGGTAATTAGCTAAGGATAAATTAATCTGTTCTCAAATGTGGGCTGCTGATCTTTCCGAGATTGTGAGCCTTGTTTAAAAGCATGGTTGTTTGTTTTTTTTTTTTAATTTTAATGATTCATTTTGTCTTCCTTAGAACTTGAGTAAATAGTTGCATCTGCAGCTATGAAATGTTACTTTAACATTTTAAAAGAATTTTTCTGAGTAAAAAAGCTGCATATGTTGGATTAGTGCAGACCATTTTCCAGTTAATACCAGATCTTTAGATTCTTTGTGCTGCAGGAAATATCACATAGCTAGTCTCAAGGAAGACAAATATTTAGTTTTTGCAATACTGTCCTTAAATGGCTACATGTAGCTTAGGCAAAAATGATTTGGCACGAATTTCTTTATTTTACTTAAGCTACCATAAATGAGGTTTGTTCACAGTTCTCTGTTTTTTTAAAACTTGAGGCCTTGGTTCTTTTAAGATGTCCTGGAACATACTCGTTTCTGGCATATGTTTCTGTTTCAATGGTTTTGCTTTAAAGACAGTTATTTCCAAGTACTCTTTGTGACACCAGGTCTTCTAGCTCTGCCTTATTAGAGCTGACAGGCTAAAAATATAATTGATATTTTAACTTTCTGCAAAGTATTTTTAAAAGGAAAGAAAAAAAAAAAAAAAAGGCAAAACCACATTCAGGATACTTATTTTCTTTTAAAATCTGTTGAAATCACTTGCCATTAGTCCAAACCAGAAATGATGCTGTTCTGCACAAAGAACTAATGTAACTGCCAACCTCTTTCCCCACATATACCTTCATTAAAAATTAAGGTTTATTCAAACTAATAAACATTTAAGCTGATTTTTTTCACCACATGAATTCTGTTGTGCATCCCATAGAAACCTGATTTTCAAGTATTTCAATTCTTAAATATGGGCTATTTTATTTGAATGAATACATACTGTACACATAACCTGCTGGAGATACAACTCCCGGTATGTGTCTGATGATGGCGGATGTAGTGTTGGTTAGAGGACATTGACCTTTCCTGTAGTGCTTCATACCTTAGGATGAAGATTGTTCATGGTTGAGGAAAACTGAGGAGGAGTGCATCAGGGCCAGGCCTCACACTGGAGTGCACCATCTCATCTGTATTCTGAGCAACTCCCAGCTGCACAAGGCTGTCAGAAAGAAGAAACAGAAGTAAAAGCACCCTAAACAGATTCTCTCACCTTGCATTCCAGGTCACATTCTTTCTCGTGGATGATTCAAGCCCAGCAGCTCAGGGGCTGGCTGGATTGTGGCAGATTCAGTGCTGCTGGAGCCAGGTGTTCATGGCTGTCTTCTCTCCCCTCTGAGGCACCTGGCTGCATACCTGCTTCCTTCTCCTTCCTGGGGGCTGGTGAGCTTTGCTGTGCCTCAGGGCTCACTCCTCACTTGGTCATTTCCTCACAGTAGTTCCCCCCACCCTGTGCTGCCAAAACCTTCCACAATGTTCCCTGGGGAGGAGGGCTCAGCCTCTTGCTTCACCAAAAGCCTTCAACCTTCGCAGCAAGGACAAGCCAAGACTATGGCCTCCTCTACTGATAAACCACAACCTTGGATAGGAAACAACAGGCTGCATGAAAGAATTGAGGAACAAACAAAATGAAACAGATATGGTCATTCACAGCTGCTAACTCTTGTGGAAACTGCAGCACCAAAGGACTGGGGAGTGGGAACAATTCTGAGGTGAGGCAGATATCCCCAAGCCTCTGCTGCTGTCCCCACTGCCATGGCAGGCAGTGGTGGCTCCATGGTGCTGGTTAACAACGAACTGTGGGGAGGAAAGCGTGTCTGGGCACTAAGACGTCCATCTCTGTGAGTGCTACAGCGGACTTCAGCTGCCTTTGGCAAACCTGTCAGAGTATGCCTGTAAGATTTACAAGACCACCCCAGCTCCCTTTGCAGCACCTCGTCCCACACCTCAGGTGTAGGTGAGATGGGTCTCATGGCAGGACGCCTGAGACAGAACAAGCAGGACATCATCAGCAGTGGCTTTTGCACAGGAACCCCACCTCTGCCCTCAGGTAGGGCAAGAGCCCTCCACATTGCCTGGTTTGAGAGAGGTTTTGCACATGCTCATCCAGCTTTTTAAAAGATGTCCACTATTCACAAGTAGCTTTCTGGGGTTGCAGCTCAAGCCCTGAGATCCGTAGCTGATTTTGCGCATTGATTTTGCTGCAAAATAGATGTTGCAATAGTTTCCCACTCCCCTGAGCAGTGTGCAGAAATCAGGTGTCATGTTTTCATGAAAACCAAAAATTAGATGAAAACTACTAGTGAGTTGCAGGCTTGGAAACTTACCACTGGTGGTGTGTCTGCCTGAATGACCACTCAGTATCTCCTTCAAATAATTCACCTTTACCTTAGGCCATTAACAGCTTCCTAGTAAGGCACATGGCTAGGCTGTTGTCAGCCACGAAACTGGTTTTCTTTGAAGTTTGTGTTTGCTCTGACACGGCGGTTTGATTAATGGCTGTCCACTGTCACTGAACATAGCAAGGCCAGGAAAGGCAAAACGCTCCTTTAGTTCAGGTTTGACTGATGAATCAGAAAAAGCTGCAGTGAATTTGATTTTCCTTTTACATGGGTCTTGCAATCAAAATTGTTTCAATGCATATTGACTAATAGCAGCAGGTCAGGCAGTTAATAAAACCTTTGCATCAAAGGAGAGATTGGGATAGCAAACAACAGCACAGCCTTGGTTTTCTTAGCCTGCAAAACCACTGCCAAGCTACTTTCATATATCACTCAAGATCAGTGAACTGAGATATTAAGCATAATCAACAAGGAAGACTAGGTAATACGTGACTTGTAATCAGGATCTTCTATAACAAGGCTTATGAGATTGTTTTTTTCCTAAGATATGAAATGGGTTTATTTAGGAATGTTTAGATAGTAATATTATTATTTCTTAATAATTATTCTTTCTTAAATAAAATCATCATGGTGACATGGGATAAGTGGCTAAAAGGTTAATTCAAGCTGGGAGGGAGCTTTAGAGGTCTCTGTTCCAATGTGCTGCTTAGAGCCATAGTCAGGCCAGGTTGCCTAGGGCTTCATCCAGTTGGAATACATAACCCTCTGAGGAGGGAGGGAACATGCACAATTCCCTTGGGCAGCCGATGCCACTGGTTGCCTGGGCTTCTAGTGGAAGGGCTTTCTTTACTCACACTCCCACCGTGCCCCTCTAAAAAATGCACAGCTTCACCTCCCCTGTAGCCCCCCATAGGCAACGAAGGCTGCTGTTAGGTGTCGCCTGAACCAGCCTTTCTCCAGGTTAAATCAGCCCTGTCTTTCCCATACTGGAGCCCCAAAATGGAACACAGTATTTCAGCGTGCTCTAGTGAGGGCTGAAGACATGAGGAGTCTCCCCTGTTAATTGACTGGCCATGTTTCTATTCATACAGCCCAGGACACATTTGGCCTCTGTATCTGCCAGAGCACACTGCTGGCTTATGCTCTGCTTGCTGTCCATCCTGACCCCTGGGACATTTTCATCAGAGCTGCTCCCCAGCCTGGCAGCCCCTAGCCTGTGTCACTGCAAGGGGTTATTCAATCCTAGGTCAGGACTGTTCGTCTGTTCTTTTTGATTTTGTAGGGTTCTTGTTGGCCATAACTCCAGGTTGTTTAGGTCCTCTAAGTGGCAATTTTTAAAACAGAACTTGGTTCAGGGCTACTGAAAAAAAAGAAAATTTAGTGTCCCTTGCTGTAAGAGGATTTTAGCAACATTTAATAAAGATTACGACTTAAAGAGTGTATGGGCCTCCTGGAATTGACCTTCAATTCACAAAAGCTCAGACACCATTTTGGATACAATTTCTTTAAGCTTAAAATCAATCTTTGTGCAGTGAGACAAGCAGATCAATGTCACCTGTGTTCAAAAACCTTTTTAATTGAGAATAATTGGAATAATTAACCTGTAAAGTGATAAATAAATACATAACATTTTATTTCTTAGCCTATGAAACATTGGGTTTCTCAGAAATGAGAGACAGAGTATTCTTTCTCATAGTTGCATTTTTCCTTTAATTTTGGAGACATTACTACATCTTAATGTGATAAGCTGTTTAATATTTATATCCCCTTTGACCTGCACAATAATACAAGTCTGTAGATATCCTCAGGTACTGAAGAAGGACCAAATCATTAAAGAACAAAGAAGACTATTTAGGTATCAAGTTCCTTTTTATTTTGAGAACCAATTTTGATAATTTTGTTCTTTGTTGGCAGACAAAAATGTGGTCTGCACTGTCTTCAAAATCAGGTAAAGAGAAGGCTCCAGGCAAGTCTGGAAGATGTTTCACCACAGCGAGGGAGCGGGTGACTTTTGAGACAAATACAAGTCTCAGCTAAACCATATAGAGTTCACAAACCTTACCCAGGCTTACGTTACACTAGTAACTACCCATGCTGTTGGCAGTGTAACTAATAAAAGAATTTAAAAAATACTTGCTGAACCCATGCATAGAACAGGTATTTCCACACACAGGAGTATGTAGAGGTAGCCAAACTATTTAGGTGTTTTGTCTAACTTATGAAAACAGCAAAAAAATTATTTCTTTCCCTTCCTTCCTATCGTTTTCTTCCCCACCTTCTTTCCTCAGCAAGCTGCTTATAATTTCCTGGAGGTTTTAGGTTCAAGTGCTTCAAAGTGAAAAAGGACAAAGTACAATCTAATCAAAAGCTGTCATGCTAGGTACAGTTTCCATTGATTCCACTGATAGCTGAATATTGTTTGTGTTTTGGCTAGAGCATGAACAAGTCAAAGAATCATTGTGGAAATAATTTTAGTAGCTTCTAGCCTTTACTTGTGCCTTTGAGAGATATAATAAAATTTCTAATCACTCCAAATGGATGACCACATCAGGAATCCCAAAAGTCAGAATCTAGAAACCAAAGCAACCAAGACAAGATCTTCTGTATTTCTTTCTCCACCATGGTTATTTTCAAATGGATTTTTTTTTTTTTATTACCATATATGTTATTTATGTTATACTGAATAAGAAGCTTTGACTGCCTGCTCCCTTTTTATTTTATCTCTACCACAGCCCTCTGTGCTAAATGTTCTCCCATGGAGGTCTCTTCTGTATCTTAAGTGTTATAATTTATAAATGGAAATATCTATAGGGTTCTTATTATGAAAAACAGTTTTGGCAAAGTATTTTTAATAGTGAGTGTGGCAAGGTTGCATAATATCCTGAAGCATACTGTATCTCTGTGTTAGATCTACCTGAAGTGCATTAGTTCACCCACATGGAAACAAGGACATCTCTTGCATTGAGCACTAAACACATCTGTTCCTAAATTTGCACCAGGACAAAAGTGTTAATATTGCTAGTATAAGAAGACTCAGTGGTACTGGTCTCTGTCACAAGTTACGTTTTACTTTACATCAGCCAACGCAGAGAAACATTCCTGCAGTGTGAATCTGCTTACTGTATGAACCTGCATACTGTGCCTGAAACATTGTATGCAATTTTTTTCACAAGTCATAAAATACTAGATTTCCTTCCCCTGTGTCTTTTTAAGACAAAACCTAAACCTAACATTATTTGTCTGTCTTCTGTTATCACCCCAGTTATTGAATCTGAGCACAGAATTATTCTCACTCGCACCATATGAGCAGTTGCTACCTGGTTTAAAAATCAAATTCTATCTCTGTTTATAATCAGCAAAGTCCTTAATAGTAAAAGCAGAATGAGATGATTGGACCGTTGGTTACATCTGGATCTTTCCATTTACAAGAGGCGGAACCTACATAGATAACATGAACTTTAATATCTACCTTTCAGACAGCTAAAGTTAGATGGAATTGTCTTAATCTATTTCTCAGTTATTTAGAGTTCCTGTTTTATTAATAAACCTTGTTTATTATATAGCTAGCATTTTTACTACTAAATGAAGTTTGACTTACATGCTAAAACTCATCTGTATGGATCAGGCAGGTACTTGATAGATTATTTTCTTTAGTCATTCCACTCTGTGAGTCACATGCCTGTGGCTTGTGTTTTAGTCCTATTTATACGTAAATGTTATTTATACTTAAATGTTAACACATCTGCGATGCCTTAAGAACACTTGTATGTGATGGAAGTCTCTCCATGCAAGTGAAAAAATAGTATTATTCTGAAATAAATGCTAAATCACTCTTTATTAAGCATTACATAATGTTGTGCTCTAGATCATCTTTCAGACCAACACAAAAACTAAGATACTTATTATTTATGGACTTTTAAGTTCTTACTGTTATTTTTTTTCAGCCCTATAAGATATGCGCATGTGTGTCCTGGTCTCCTGTCTTCATTTGATCTCATTCTATTTGCTAAAATTACCCTTCTAGTTCTATTAACATGTCTCAATTGCTATTATGTAGCATACAAGACACTGAAATTATGCAACATCTGACTGCATACAGTGAAGTGATATTTAATTCTTGCAGATGTTACGAAGATAAATTGGTAGTTTTATGATTCTGTCTTTACTGCAGCCTTTTATGTTAAAATGATCTGTGTCTACCTAGCCACCATGCCCTGACATCTAGGGCAGACCTCAAATTACCACTCCTGAATACTGATAACGGAAGATAATCACTGTGAAAATGTGTAGACGCAGCAACAACAAAACCTGATACCTTATTTTCCTCCCAACCCTTCCATAAGTTTCTCCATGTACATGCTCCCAAACACATGGTCCTCCTCTCTTGCTGTACTCTGATTCATCCAAGCTTGCCAGCAGAGACCTTAAGTTCAAATGGGACTTCATCATTTCAGTCCTGTCACCATCTGTCAGTTTCTCTGCTTGCACTCTTCTGTCTGTTATTAAGTAAAACAGAACTAAAACTCTGCCTCAACTAAAAAAAGCCACTAATCTGGATTTTTTTCACATAAAAAGGAAGATTGTATCAGAATCTAGGTCCAGCACTAGCCCGATATCAAGGCTTTAATTCCTTGCAGAGAAATTCTGAACTGCACAGTGCTGTGTCAGTGGAGCAGGAACTGGTAACAGGATCAATCAAACCAGCCAGCAATGCGCAGAAGTGAAGAAAAAGCCAAGGGTGACAGTGAGTGATCAGGTGCTACTGCACAGATTTACCTTTTCCTGACAGTCTGATCTATGTGGGCACCTTCAAAGGGTTGTCACACATCTTCAATCAAGAGGTCTCCTTGCCTCTCCTTATAGCCCCAAGGTCTCTTCTGCATTTGGTACCAGACAAACCCACAGATACAGCTCTGGTAACAGCTGCCATTTGGCAAAGGCACAGTCAGATAACTGCTGCCTAAAAGTTTAACAGCTCTCAATTCTTTAGGGAAGAGCAGATCCCAATAGTAAGCATTTAACAGAACACGGTCTCAGCAGATTTTCAGTCTAAACTCAAATCAGTCAAAATAGTCTGAGGGTCAGTTTTAGCCTTTTGTTTGATTGTCTCCAGCCAGGCACCTTTCAGCAAGTGGAGAAGGAAAACAGCTGTTTAGGCAGGTAGCAGGCCTTCTTCTTTCTACTTGTTGTCACCCTCTGTACTGCGGGAAGCAAGACCCCATTGCCCACGTGATTCCCAGCCAAACTGACCGTTGCCATGAGGATATGGCATTCCACAGTGGGAGTGGAATACCTTTGGCTGTTGAGAGCAGAGCCATTCTGCTGTAGAGCATTTGTTTCTTTAATCTCTTGATTTGGCAGGCAGGATAGTTCATCATCTGCAGAAATGCATGGAATAATACAATGATTTGCTGTTTTAGAAATCCTGAGATATGCTGCCTGTTCTACTGATCACAGCCAATGGCCAATGTATACATGGGGCATGACACCAACATACTTATGTGTGGTTCTATTGCTGCATGTTGAAGCACTACATACAAACTGGCAGTTACCTATGATTAGTTTCCTATGAGGATACAGCCTACATATCCCTTTGAAAAATTTCACATGGAAGATGATATGAAAAATTTCACATGGAAGATGATATAAATTATTTGTTCAACTGCAAAAATCCACAGGAAATAGAAAGAAACATAAACCATACTGTGCGTTGAAAGCACAAGCGTATCTGTGTGCACCATTCACACCACTGAAAGCATGACATTTAAGATTAAGCAAAGCCATTGGTTGTGTAATTAGTTAGCAGAGGCAAACATCCTGCCTGGAAAAACAAGAACAAAAGCTGATTTGTTGTATCTTTGCTATTCTCTTTAAGCCAGCATGCTGCTCCAAATACAGCACTGCTGTACCAGTATTAGTGTTCCTTCCTCACTAACAAAGCTGAAGTCATGCTGCAGAACAATTCTCTTGTAGTGACATCAGATACAAATGGGTGCAGAAGTAACGTATTTGTTTGAAGAAAGTCTCAGGTGCTAAAATTAGCTGTATAACTGCATTTATCATGAAAGAGTACTGTGCAAGTGATGCCATGCTGCTCCCTGGGAGACTTATGTAATAGGTTTTTCTATCACTAATAATTCTGATCTTGGGATTCTCTGATCATCTGGATGCAACACCGAACTTAAGCCTGCCTTCAGGCAGAATTAACTGGGTAGAGAGATAGAAATTCCAATTACTTACACTAGCTGTACGACTACATTTATTATAAGAGATTACTGTGTCAGTGATGATGTGCTGGTCCCCACGGGACTTGCCTAATACTTTTCTCTGTCACTAATAATAATGATTTTGTGATTCTGTGAGCAGCCAGGTATGACACAAAGCTTAAGCGTGTGTTCAGGCATAACTAGCTGTAGAGAAGAAATTTCACTTTTGATTGCAGAAATAATAGTGTTTATGCACTTTCACATATAAACACTGCTTCTACGGCTACCTTACTTCAAATAAACTTATCCTCATTACATCCAGTGTTCTATTTAAACACTAAAACACAATAGGCAGTGCATATTTGGGCAACCATTGCATGCATCGAATGATGTTTAACCACCCATCAAGTACAATAATCCCCTAGAGATGCATTAGCTGAAATATTATATTGCTTTTATAGACCTGAAATCACAAAGAAATAGAGGGAAAACAAGTGGGCACAGGTCTGAATAGGGTATATCCAAGCACACATTGCTGTTTATATGAAGTATTCTGGAGCCATTACACAATCGGATGAAGTGTCCAAGGTATGCTCAGTAATCTCCCTATGCAGGACTAGTTCAGTAGTATAGGAATATGCACAATGTGTTAGGCTTTCAGCACTTAACTAAAAATCTGGTCAGTCTATATTTGTATGGATTCCATAATCACGTGGAAAGATCTGCCATAGGAAGCTATATTTGCAGGAGTCTGGGAGAGATAGTCTGGTTTAAATGTGGAGACAACTTGTTATTGATAGTTACTTTTTTTTCTTATAAATTCTGATCGCGTCATGAATTCAGATCAGCAAAAGAGGAGAAAGGAGTGATCCTACTCAGATGTTAACAGGGACTTGACCTTGAACTTCACCATTGTTTATATTAACACAGAGAGAAGAGTCAACATAATTCAAAGGAAAAATCAATTGAACAGCTCACAAATAAGGCAGTTCTCAGGTTACTACTGAAAAAGAGTTCTCTCTTTTTCTTTGTGTTTGTATTCATTTGAACTAGCAATAAACTCAAACTTTTCCAAGAAAATAGTCTTGGGTTGAAAAAGGCACAATAGAGAAGAACGAGATAAACATGGGCTATAGTTATCATACTGATAATATACATGTATGTGGGCATATTGATAGCCTTTAATGAATTACACACATTCCACATGTAGATATTAGTGCCTTGTGCCTGTTACCTTGTATCTGTTACCTTGTACCAAGGCCTTGGTTAAAACTTCAGCAGTCTGATGCAGGTCCAGATTCATGACAAAATCAGAGATAAGGAAGATTCCATTATTACTTTTCTTAGCATTTATCTTCTCTGTTTGACAGTGGTCAAAGATTAAGAGGAAAAAAACCTTCTTGGATGTACTTTCTGAGGCTCGCAAACACAAAAGAGTTTCTTGGAATTGGGTCTGCTTAGATCCACTAGACACAGGCTGGAGACAAAGTGGATAATATAACTCCATGCTATTTAGTCATTCTGAAGGAAGATAAATATCTCAGTAAAAAATCATTCCCCTTATTCTTTTTATTATCTTGCCCGAACTAGAGATGAATTATTAGTGGCCTATTAAAAAAATCCAAACCAAACAAATGGCAAAACAAAACAAAAACCACTTTTAGTTGGATTTGGGCATTTTCATAAACCTTAATGTTAATTAAGAGTGAACAGACTGCAGATCAATTAATTAACAGGAACACAGGACCAGCTGTCTACAATAGCATGATGTATTTTAGTTACAATCTCTATTATACATTTGGCAGAGTTTTATGAGTATAAACAGGTAGAAGGATTTCAGGACTAGGACATGTGTTATTTTAGGGTTTCTTTTTCCTGGTAAAATGTACTCCCAAAGAGATATTCCCTTTATTTTTCTCCTCAAGCTGTCCATCAAGATTAGAGCTCCAACTACTTCTCTCACCAAATTGCTTTTACATGGGAAATATCTCATGAGACAATGCTGCACTTTGCTAGATTCAGATCCAAATAATGTAAGGAAGTTATTGACATGCTATCGAAGACCTTTCTTTTAACAAGTTTTTTTGGAGGAACAACACTTGTGTGTATATTAGCAATCTAGAAAACAAATATTACAAATGTTTAAACAAATGTCAATTAAGGGTGCAGATTGTTGTTTCTAAAATAATTATCCTGCTTTTTGTTGTCTGCCTTTTATATGATAGCATTTCGTCTCTTATTACTTAGCAATCCAAAACATAAGTGAGCCCTTCTGGCAAAAAGGGCACTCAGAAGCACACAAGCAAGAAAGCAAAATACTCTTTCTTAGTGTAACTTAAGTTTGAGTTTAAAGAAAAAGCACAAGGGTTACAAGCCCTGCAGAAACAGTCATATAGTACTTATTCTTTTCATTCATTCCCTGCTCAGTGGAAAAAATGGGTCACTTGCTTAAAATCTTCAAGAGCTCTTCTCTCACCACTTCTACAATGACTCACAAAGATTTTACTACCTAATTACAGCTCTGAAAATGCTTAGTGGCAGCAGGGCCCATTTTGCCTTTTTAGAGAACCCAAGGGTAACACCGGATGTAACGCTCAGATCAGTAGGTCATTTCTGATCTGAATTACACTATGAAGGCTGAGATCAGAATTTGGGATTATGTAATAGTAATGTCTCTACAGTGGTGTAAAACTAATGTGAGGAGAATTGAGCTCATTGATTTCAACAGAGCTTCTCATCAGAATACAGCCATCAGGATTGACCCTGGAAATCTTGTGACACAATGTTCCAGGAAGCAGCCTTTGTTTGCACACACTGTGACTCTTATTTATTAATATGCGAGGCCAACAATGACTTTTGTCTCTTTTCATATTAGAATGTTGTCACATGAACAGTTCAAGTGACACCACGGATTGCAAGGCGAAGACAAGTGGTTCTATCTGGATCCAGCTGGAAGTGCTGTATATTTGAATATATTAATACTCAACAAATAACCCTTTGGATTAAATCAGTCACAGGCCTGGAGTTTTTTTAATTAAAAGCTACACAAACAAAGGAAGTTTACTCACCTTAACGAAACAAGATTTTGTTATGAAAAACCAGGCACAGTAACTATATTTAAAAAAAATATTTAACTGAATGATCTGAGTATCTGAAATTAGGTTACAGGTTATTTAGTATGACAAAATTCTGAAAATATCCACTTTGTTCCTGTGCCTCTTGGAAATTTTAAGTGCAGAAGTATAATTTTCATAAGGAGTTTTGTTCTGCTGTTTGTAAGACTCATCATTTTTGTACTTTTCTCATTAGTATAGTCTTATAAAATGAAAAGCCTGTAAAATAGTTAATCTTATTTACATTAAATGTTTAACTTTATTTATATGAGCCCTGTTATGTATAGTTTCATTAGTTTTTTCACTCCATAAACTTACAACAATTCTTTCTTTTTTGACTTACAATTGCTGCTTTCTCCTCATATTTTAAGTGAATCAGTTTTGCATAACAGCATCTATTATTCTGTTCAAGAAAAGAGATGAGGGCTCTTGTAATTTGTATCAGGCTAACTTGAAATTAATACAGCTAAGCCTTCAAGATAGTGTTATGGTGCAAGGAGTAACAGGGCTTCTATACATTTCAGTATGGAATAAATGAAGAATCACAAAAAGGAGACAATGAAATACAGAAGAATTATCTAGCTTGGGATAGATAACTCCTTTACATACAGAATCCCCACATGCTGGACATGTCAATGGCCAGTAAGTTCAGGATGTATCTACCTCCCATTGACCTTAAAGCATTTAAAAATCCTAATATTAAGATTCTTAGACATTTAAAAATCTTTACAAATCTGGCCTTACGTTGCTTAGTTGCTAAGGTACTTCTGAACATTGCATTTCTGGTTTTGCTGTACCATTAAGATAGTACTGCATATCATACAGATCCAGAAAAGATCTCTCAAATACCAAAGGAATTTAGCGTTAATCTGATTTTAAAAACTTAGGACAATGCTCTCCCTTTCCCTTTCATGACCTTGGGCTCTGTAGAGACAGAGAAAGGCAAGGCATAGAGCCAGGAAATAGCTTATCTAAGTACTCTGAGTCTTTCACAAATCAACAGTATTACCATTGGAGAATGAAGCCAAGTGAAGAATAATGCCAGCATGGCTAAATCGCAGCCACTGTGCATCCTTCTTGATAGGGGAGGTAGTATTGTTGCATGACAAATACTGCAGCTTAGAAGGAATAGAAAAGAGAATTTCAGTTTCCACTGGGTCTTCTGAAATGTACATCTCTCTGGGTGAAAGGAGAACTTATATCTTCACTATATGTATGAAGAACTGTTTTCTAGGAGCATGTGGTTCTGTTAAGCTGAGCAGAGGATTTATCATTGTTTTCTCAGGAATTCAGGACCAGTGCATTATTTTTTTACACACCAAATATTCACCAACTTCTTTCTTGGAAGCTGCGATTGTCAAAAACATGTACAGCAGTGGAATAAAATTCCACAGATTTTTGTTGCACAAAAAACCTACCATATTTTACAATAATTATGCAACAGGCACATCTCTGTTGAAAGGCCATGCTCTTTTACATTCTCATCACGCGCTGTTGAAATCTTCTTGAGCTTTACCACTGACTGAATGGGCTCTGGATCATGCCTTTGCTGCTAAAATAGGTCCGCAGTGATAGCAAGACAGCTGACAAGGAAGAACAGTGGCACCCAGTGGTGATTTGCTTTTCTTTTCAAAATATATTCTCTTGAAAGACCTCTTCTTTAGCTTTTTAAGCAGATGCCCCTACATAAAGTATGACCTAATTTAAGCACAGTTATACTTTATAAAGCTATTATACAACAGCATACCTACATGCACATGCTGTAATTCATAAAGTAAAGGTGGCTTTTATAATCATAATGTAATCATAGTTTAATTTTAAAGGAAATAACCAAATTAATTGCACTTTAGAAAAAAATCCCTTCATGTAAAGTGTTGAGTATGACTCTACTTGTTTAAAGGTAATGGCATTTCCGCAACAGTTAAAGAAACTATCCTAATGAAATATTAAAAATTAATACAAGTTGAATATTTAAGTGTAGGCATCTATTCTTTATCTTTTACCTTATTACAATACATAAATGGTGAACATGCTGTTTCTTACTCTGGATGCCAGCTTCCATTTCTGCTTTTTTTTCTCCAGACTTTGCAATTTTGCAGAGTTGTATGCAGCTTCTTGTAACAGTGCAATTCTTGTTTAAAAAAAATAATCCTCTTTGGCACTGATTCATACTCCAGGCTATTAACTATTCAATACAAAGTATGTTCATGTGCTAGTCATTTAAAAAATTGAAAATTGTTCTTTAGTATCAGCTACTGTAGCCAAGCCAAACTTCTCCTGAATGTTACCTAGTTTTTGCCTGCATTTACATGGTATACTGCAGGAGGCACTGGGTTGTCTACATTTTTTGTTGCATGGTCATCGCATTAATGTGATGAGTGGAGGCTGAAGTATGAAAAAATGAGAAGCCCTGGAGCAGAAAGCTCTAAACTGGTAAAAACATAGAATAAATTGTTTGGCCCTTGGTTGTGAGATAGAGCTGTAAGTTAAAGTATCAAAAAGTAAATGTAATGTTTAATTTTAATTTCATGTTCTATTATAGCTGCAGCTCTTTGCTTAAAAATCCCATGGGTAATAATATGGAGAAGATTGTATTTTTGAAACAGTGCATAAAGGTTTGGGCAAACTAACTACTCTCTCAGGGGGAATAGTACTTAAATTCACTAGTACTTAACTTCAGCAGCACATTGCAAAATCACAGAGGAAGAGAAGCAGCTGCCTGGGCTGGACACACAACAGCTCATAGCACTGGGTCAGATGCAGCTTGTTTGATCCTTTGCCATCCAGCAAGATAGATAATAGAACCCTGAGATTTGATACCTACATTTTGTAACTGGAGCATTACTAGAAGAGGAGGAGGGGAGCAGACAGCTGTCCAAGTAGCTTCATGGCCAAGGTTTCAGAGGACAGACTTACTTTAGGAAAAGAGGTGGCACACTGCTTTGCTTTTATAAAGCTAGTATTATAAAAGATGTATTATTTTTTAATAGCTTAATAATGAGGGTTTTTGTCTGACCACCAAGACAGTCTTTCAATTTTACAGCATTTTCAGAAGAGGGGGTTCAGCTGCTGTTTGTCAGAAGCCTTTCACTGAAAATCGTTAGGCCCTGTTGAATAAAGCTGTCATTGAATGAGTAGACCACTAGCAAAGTAATTTTATGTGATTTCTTTGGCAAAATTCTATCAGCTGTGGCTTTTTTTTATTTTGATTACGTTAGTAAGAAAAGCAACCCTTTGTAAAATGTTGAACTGTTGTAACATTTTCTGCTTCATATGCCAAAAGCTATGTTCTGCAGCATAGATAGAGCATGTACATCAGTTCAGTAAGACATTGTTTATGTGAAATGTTAGGCTTGTTGTCTAAACAGCAGCACATAAGGAAAATACCAGATTTGAGTAAGAAGTGCTATGTCACACACGTATTTTCAATCACAATCTTATAAGACCTGGATCTTTTGCTTACATAGTACTACAAACATGTGCAATATCTGTTACTCCACTGTGCAGAACACCAAATGCTAGGTAATTGTGCCGACAGCTTGTAAGAAGGCAGTGCTGTTGACCCCAATTACTACAATCTGATTAAGAAGCAAACAAAATGAAATTCGCTCACAATCTAAAATTTGTAATCTTCTGTCAGTATGAATTAACTGATGCCAGCCATTCTGGCTAAGGCTGCTGTAAAGCATTCATGTCCAACTCAGAAAAACCTCTTTATGATCCTCAAAAATGAATCTCAAACCTCTTTATGGAACATCAAACTTGTCATCCTAACACTGGTTTGGTAGATTGGGATTTCTTATACCTTAATGACATACTGCTTTCAAAAGCAAGAGAATGTCCAAATATATGGAAAAAAAAAAAGTAAAAATGGCAAGCTTGAAGGATGTATGATAGCCACCTATTCTCTATATTTAAGAAAAAACCCACTTGAAGGTAAGATACCTGCTAACCTAAAAGACCTTAATAGAAAAATCTGAATATTCCTCCGGTTCTCCTGGGTATTCTCACAGCCAGCTACGTATTTAAGAGTTTTGCTATGTTCAGACAGAATTCTAGCTTCCAAGAACACCAGGAGCTGCTCTTCTTCCATTGCTGCTGGGGAGAGCTAGCTTTAGTCAACTCCCCTATATCCGCTAAATACGAACAAATCAGCACTACTAGTAAAGACTCACAGTGAAGAGCATCAGCCCTAGAGAGAATTATTTTCCAAGACAAGAGCAATGTCTGACCCATGGACAGAAAGACTTACCTAGCCAAAAACATATCTAAAGGACCCTAGGTACCAGTTTGCCAGATGCCAGTGTCTGAAGTTTTTTTCTTCAATGAGACTAAATATTTAGATATCGGTGTGTTTAAACCTTCAGAATGCTTCCTGGCAATTATGGATATAATTATCCATGAGTTCACAGCTTCTTCCCAGAAATAATTAAGATATCTTACTTAGAGAATACATTTCTGAAGGAATGTAAACAACATGGAAGTTTATGAAATATGTAAAGCATTAAATATTACAGAATATTCTTCTAGGAACACATGCAGTAATATTCTATTGAGTAAAAGTTGATTTTTTAAAATCTGATAAATGCAAGAAGTATGCATAAAAAATAAGTCAGTAATATACAGCATACATTTTAAATGATAATTTCATACCTTGCTGCAAGATTGAATGATAGAATGATAGAGTTATAGAATTGTCTGGATTGGACTGGACCTTCAAAGATCATTTATTTGGTCCAACACCCCCCACCATAAGCAGGAACATTTCTCACTAGACAAGGTTTCTTAAAGGTCCCTCCAACTTAACACTGAATATATCCAATAATGGGGCATTCATGACTTCTCTGGGCAACCTGCTCCAGTGTCTTAACCACCCTCATCATAAAAAAGTCTTTCTTCTGTCAAATCTCAATCTACTCTCATTTTAAACCATTTCCCCTTGTTCTGTCACTACAGACTTTGGTAAAATGTCTCTCTCATAAGCCTTCCCATAAACTCCCTTTCTACCCTGAAAGGACACAATAAGGTCTTCCTGGAGTCTTCTCTCCTATAGGCTGAGCAACAGAAGTTCTTTCACCTTTCCTCATAGGAGAGGTGTTCTAGCCCTCAACAGGAATACATAATATCCATTAATTTTTTTTCTTTAAAATTAAGATGAATGGAAAGAGGTTTTCACAGCTAAATTTTTGAGTTTATAGGACTAAATTGCTTTAGTAATTGAAGCATATATATTAATAAAATCAGAGAATAAATTTGCAAAGTTTAAATTCATCAACTATCTAGGAATATGTCCACACTGACTCTCAGTTCAAAACATCTAAAGTTTGAGATGTTCAGGTCAGGCCCTGAATTATTCAGATCTCTCGTTAATAAAGTAGATTTAGCAAATATAGAACATAGGTCTCTATCAGTGCAGGACAGAAGCAATACTCCAGAGCTGGCAAATCAACAAAATTGCATTTGAAAATACGCACATAAGCTAAACCAAAACCATGGGAAGCTTTAAGGTTACTGAAAATATTCCCTAAGGGACTTTACATCACTGAGGGATTTAAAGACTGTCAGTGCTATAGTGTGGCCAGCTGAAAGTTTGTAACAGTAAAATACCCTTTGTAGTCTTTTTAAGAGAGCACTTATGCCAAAAAGAAACAACCTTTCTGATTCTCTCTAAGGCAATTGCACTGGACTTAGGTCAGCAGTATAGTACTCACAATATAATGACTATGATTCATACCATTGGAACAAAGAAAGAATTAGAAATATGGAGGCCTCCTGGATATACACATCTAGAGCAAAATAAGGCATAGGCTGAAAGCCCTACCACACCATACTGATCAAATGCTTGAGAGAGCTCAGAATGGACTAATCTGCATTAGCAGAAAGATAAAACAGATCTTTCAAAGTCTGTAGATCTGTCAGCAGTGGGTGATTACTGAGAGAATTTGATTAAACTTTAAATCCATCCTTATGTATTTTTTTTTTCAAATTCTGCTTCGTGCAGTTTGTGCTCCTTAATGCTGTTTTATAGTGCACATAGTGGAGTAGAGTTTGAAGTATAGACAAGAAAAGGCAGCGTTTGAAGAACGTTACTTACATCTTTATTGGGGTAATTGCCAAAAAATCCTTAAGCACCATCACTTTATTTTACATTTCTGTCTTTAAAAACTGTCTGCAATGAAAAAAATTCTTGAAGTAATAATGACAAGAAATGCTGTGTTAAAATTACAAGTAGAACCATTTGCAGAAAAGTATTTCTCATTATGAAGTCTATCATTTCTGTTTGGGTGTGAGAAGATAAATAATAAATTATACAATTACAAAGAAGATAAATAATAGATTTTAATTTCATTATGTCAAGACCACACAGATATGCTGTCGCTGACCCCACACATTGGTAGCCATGCTGTCAAGATTTTGTCATTTTTCTCCCAATTTTGGTGCTGAAAAGGATATTTTATGTGGAAAAATTCCACCAGACAATCAAATTGAAGTTCAAAAAATGAGTCCAGTTTAGTTCTCTGCTTGGAGTACTGCAGTTTCTTTGTAAGAAAAATTTAATATTTTCAGTCTTAGTCTTCAAAGCTGCTATGTCCAATAGAAACAGGAATGCTACTGACATCAGTAATTTCAGCAAAGGAGGCAAGAAGATGGAATGTGCTTTCACAGCAAAGATATTCTATTGATCTAGGAATCAGATGAGGTGGAAGGAATTTGTCTGCACTTGAATGACACACTTAGAAGCTCCATGTTCCAGTGAAGAAACCATGCGCAGAGTGGAATAAATTTGGCCTCTTTACAGGATTATGGACAAAATCAAAGGATTCACAGGATTCAAATTGAATTGTTGAGTATAATATTGTCCCAACACTGTTGTCCTCCTGCTCAAGTTTTTTGCAGAGCTGGTACAGTTAACTCTGTGGAGAAATATATTTCAATGTTATCAAAGGGCAAATACCCATTATCACATATGCATAAAGAGTGAAATTCCTCAAGCTTGGTAGAACATGGTGAAGAACAGTCAAATGGAATGAAATAAAGTGGAAAAAAAAAAAAAAAGAGGAAATAATAGAAGTTACACATTTTAAGGCATAAGACATTTCAAAAAATGATGACCCAGGAACAGAAGAAAGATTTAGAAACGAACCATAAATGAAGAACCTGAAGTGCCTTGATTGCATTGTGGCAAAGAGGGGCTTCACTGGGAGTAGAAACCCTCATTTCAAGAAAAAGTTAAGGATCCTCAAATCTCCCCAATTGACCCTTGTAACTCCCTCATCAAATAAACTAGAAATCTAATGTAACATTCCTCTTTATTCTTCTTCTCTGTCCCTCTAGCCCCTCCCTACCCCTCCAAGAAAATAATGCACATACTGCTATCTTGTCTACCATATTAAATATTATCATCAGTGCAGTTAGAGGATATTTTGCCTTTTATAAGTCATTAAACAGAAGACAGTAAATTTGTTTGACAGATCCACTGCTTGGCTGATAAAGATGTTGACAGAATATGCTTAAAACTCTTGATGCTGATACTTTAAATTCTTGAAGCTGTACAACTTCTTAATACAAGGCAGTCAAATAAAATATAAAAGGCTGTACAGGACAGAGATGGAACATACTGCACTAATATAACTTCATTTTTAATGAAGAACAATTCATTATTGACAGTGTTTCTGTTAGAATTTAGACATATATTGTCTTGAGACTGTTGCTAAACTTCTTACCAATAATAGAGTACATTTTTTGTTGATAAACTCTGTCTCTCAAAAGCTACTCCCTTTATACAGCCAAATAGAAAACGTCTGTATTTGGAGATGAGGGACATAAACTGCTGTTATTTCATGCTGAATTATACCCTCATCAGAAGATCATTAAAGCAACTAACAAAAGCTTGCAGAACTGAGTGTGGGAGCTCTGTATCACATAGTATTGATATTATTCAGGTATTTCTGTTCTTTAAGGTATCTATATGCCTAAATATCCTGAATAATGGAGAGCTAACTATAGCCTCTTCATTGTATTTCTCTAGTTCCCCAGTCATCAGGGTCACTGAGAAACTTATGCCCTCTTTCCGATTCCTCTTGCCTGGGATAGAAAAACTCAATTCCTGCAAAAATGGTTATTCCAAATGTCTTCTGACACAACTACTCTAGCATTTTCTCAACGTCAAGCTCTTTATACAATGCCTTATGCTGGACATTGTACTTAGCCAAGACATTGCCAGAACAAAGCATTGTAACCCTTCACACCTTCCAGGTAGCAATACCGTTAATACATAGGAAATGTTATCTTTTTTTTAGCACTTTACATATTTAGGCTCATTTGTTTAGTAATCCACTATGGCCTGCACATTCTTCCCTATGGCACTTCTACCTAGGCAGTTGTTTCTAATTTTCCAAGAGCGCTTCCTAATTAGAGTACTGTACAGCTTCTTTTATTAATATCAGCTACCTGATTTTAGAGCAATTTGTAGTCAGTCTCTGCCTTACTTACATTGTGCTTGTGACTCCATGTATCTTACTGTTGCTCATAGATCATAAATGCACTCCGCTCTCATTACAGCAGTTAACAACAGTGTGAACATGACATGAAAAAAAAAGAATTGTCTTCCAACTGATCAGACTGTCACCAAAATCTATATATCCCTATAAACCTGAGATATCCCCCAGTCTGACAGAAAATAATTAAAAATTTGCTGAAGTGCTGTTTTACAATGAGGTATAGTTCTGTTTTGTTGTAATTTCATTTTATTGCAATCTCCTTCATTTATCAGGAAAATGTCACCAAAAAACCTGTTATGAGTCTTACTGAAATCAAGGCAGACTTTCTTCTATTATCTTTGGTAAATTTTTCACCAAGAAAAGCACCGACTATGATTTTTTTTTTTTTTTTTTTGATTCAAGTATGTTGGCTACCTTTTATGCCTTTATTATTCCCTAAATGCTTGCAAACTGATTCATATCTTTCCAGTGTGTTTCTGGATAACTAAACTGATTGGCTTGTCATTCCCAAGATAATTCTTCTCTTCTCAAAGTGTAATGTTTGTCCTTCTTTCATTCACGGGAACCTTTCTCTGACTTTCCTAAGTCTGGAATGTCTCATCCAGTTCTTTAAATTTTCTGACATAAATTTTGTGTGATTGTCTCATCTTGCTCATTTTTTCCTGTATATCCATTGAAGATTATACAAACATCAAGCTTTAATCCTAACCTACATTTTTAAAGGCACATCATAAATTGTCATGTTTTTATCAGATAAATTTTATTTACGCAAATCTGAATGATACGTTAGACTGCATGTAATAGTAGATCAGATATCTTATCATAAATGTGATTCTATTAAAACTGTTTACAAGCAGAAATTAAAAAAGAACAATCAAGCTGTAGATGGCAACTACTACAGTGGCTAGCTACTGTTTCATATCTAGACTGGCAAAACCTATTCCCTCTCTCCTAACTTGCCTTTTTCTTTTCTGAAGGTCACTCAGATGGTCACAGTCAGCCAGGATCAGGACACAGAAATATTTCTGACTTATTAATCTCTTCTGGCTGTCTTTCCCAGTCATGTTATTCTTCCATCCCTTTCCTAGTATAATGAAAGTGTAGGCAGCTGGGTAACACAATTAGCATCCACAAATGCACAGGGAACCTAGTTCAGAGGACCTCATGACAAAGACAAGTTTTGTCATGTGTTTGTGAATGCTTGCATTTTGGTCTAGCAGTGGGCCCAAGGACCTAATTTTTGGAGCAGATACACTTTTTTCAAGCATTTTATAGAAAAGTATCTAAAGCAGGAGGGAAAAAAAAATTATGTTTGTTCAGCTAATGGAATTACAAATACCTTCTTCATTAAATCCCTTTTTCCTCTGCTACTATTTTTAAATCATTAAGAGTTTGGCTAGAGCTAAAAAATCAAGTTATTAATTTGTGAAAAAATGTTCCTGGCAAAATAAACTGTAAATGAACAGCTTACATAATTTGAGATAATGAAGGTTTATACTTACTTATTATTCCACTTGCACATTTTTTTCCATACTTGCATGTCAGTTAAATGCAACATTCTTCATAGAATCCAATGAGTTGAAAGTTAGCACTACTTCACAGAAACCAATGACTCTTTGTAACTTTAGAAATCATATGATAAGATTATTTTTTGATAAGTTGTATGAACTATGAAGAAGGAATTTTGACCTGATCTGGAAGGAGTGGAAGAACATCACTAAGCAGAATTCATCTGTAACACATAGCCATGTCAACTGCAAAGATACAAAATTGATGGATCATTCTTTTAAATGGAAATCATCCTTTCCTTTTTCATATGCCAACAGACAACGACAGAAGAAATATCTTTTAATCATCAAAAATCTGTCTGCACATCCCTTTATACAGAAAGAATACTATAGCAGCTCCAAGTCAGTGATTTAAGGATAGACTAATTTCCTGTATTTGCCTTGTTTGCCACTCATACAGTAATCCCACCAATTCAATTCATTAAAGTTTAAGAAGTGCAAGTGTCCAGATACAGGCTGCTATATGGCAGGTCTATACAAAAAATGGCAGTACCTGGCTACCACCTAGAACAAAAGGGAGGATGCACCTACAGTGACTGTAGCCTCAAGACTCTGCCACCATATGATGTACTTGAGCATGATGGAACATTAATGTAGTTCTGAAAAACCATGTGTTCTAAGCAGTGTACATGCATTTAACACATTACCTTGTATAACATTGAGCACAAAACTAGCTGTTTACAGCATCCATCACACTGAGCTTGCAACAGTGAGTTTCCAAGTATTTTTGTCAGAGAATTTAGAACAAAAACTTTTTCTTTCTTCAGTAGTATGCATAAAATGTCAGCATCCAGACTGAACACCAAAGAGAATTAGTTTAAAATGGGCCTGGTCCAAAACAAATAAATTTCAGGAAGATGCATTATTTACCTTATGCAGTCTTTGGATGAAGTCTGCTAGACCTCTAGACGAATGAAATTTGTTTTTCTCTGTTGCTTTGTTGTAGTTAGCATCTGTATCTAAGGAGGGCTCTTCCCACTGGTGTTATAGTCCCTTTTTAAGATAGAAACTATTTTGTTTAGATTTCCTAGACTTAGTTGTATTTCCATTGTATTTATGTGACTGTATTATGCCAGACTTCAGTTTTTAAAATACACTAAAGTTTAGCATTGTCACCTGAAATCATATACTTTAGGGCATTTTTGTAATTAGCTATAGCAAAGCTTCGTAATTAGCTGTAGCAAAGCTTCATAATTAGCTAAAGCAAAGATGAGTTGTCTTCTGATATCTTATTTTTATGGAGCAAAGAGTATTTAATTTATTTGTTGTGTTACTTTAGTATAATTTATGGAAACAGTGTTTGTATTATATTGACATACCCAGAGTTCCACTATAAAAGCCTAACTTGCGCTGTTAAAGTATTTGTTTACTTCCTTTTTTTTTTTTTTTGGTATGGTAGATTGTTCTACCTTTGAACTTCATATCTACAAAAATGTTCCTTAAGTAATTGAATAGTGTGAAATTCTTTTAAACTTCAATTTATTTTTTTTTCCAATTCTTCTCTCCACTCCCTGCCCCTTTCCTGTGAATAGATAGGCAGTGGACCTGAAAGAAAGCTCAAACTACTTTAATCCTGGAAAGTAATTTGGAATTTTTTCTTTGGGTGTCCACAAAAGTAGAACAATGAACTGTTGTATTTCTCTTACCACTTTAAAGCAAGTAAATCTCCTTTTTTTACATCTCTCTCCATTCTTTTGTATTCATTTTCACTTACCTTCAAACAACCACTCTGAACTACATAAACACAGCACTTAGTGCATATGCACTAATCTCTGAACTTTCTGGGGTATTTCTTTGAAAACTAATTTTCATCAGGAGTTTAATTTTCTCCATTTTCTTGAATTTCAGGCTTTCATGTTCAAACAGTAAACAGTTTACTACAAATTCAACTGTTATAATAGAAACAGGAATGAAAATTACTTGAAGATAAATGTAAAATTCAACAGAAAATACAATAAATCCCAGAAACTTTTTTGGTTTTGGTTTTGGTTTTATTGTTGGCATTGGGTTTTTTTTGTCAAAAGAAATCTCTTTTCAGGGTTACATATATAATTCTGATGCCATGGAGTGAAGGGTGAGATATGCTACATATTCTCTAACATCTAGATAAGACTAGACACCATTTTATTGGTGAGCCACATCCACTTCAAGTAGGTAATGGGAATCAGAGTTATTTTGCCCTTAATAAAGACATTACTGTCTTTGAATCTGTCAGATCGTTAGTGTACTCTGAGTGGATCTTTCCTCTGCTAAGCAATACAGAATAAAGTAAAACTATAGAAAATGGTGGTGATGGTTGTTGTTAAACAGTCATCACTTCACCTTTAGAAGACCACACAAGTGAACTAAGCAAGAAAATTGGGAGAGTCAGGAAGCACTGCAGAAATGGTCTGAGAGCCATTCTTAAATGTGCCACCACTGATTATTAGAATCTCTAATGGTATAACAAACAAACCCTTGAAATCCAGCCACTTCACAGCACAAGAGCAATAAAAAAAATCAGAATTTCAAGACCACCCAGTCCTGGGCTACGTAAGGCACCTATAGCAGGCATGCTGGGCAACACTTGGCTGTATTTTGCGTTTAAATGCAGAAGGCAAAGGAATCTTGTGATGACAGCTAAGGTATGTTATAGACCCACAGTTGTTTCCTCTCTTTGTAAGCAGCAAATTTCACACAAGGAGCTTCAACAGTCAAGCAGCTAGTTTCGACAGTATGTGAAGGAGAAGACAGATAGGGCTTATAATGACTAGAAATAGAAAACATTGGTCTTCAAGACATACAGATTCTACACCAAACAAACAAAAAAACTGAAGATCTTCCACCAGTCTGTAAGATGCACATAGGCCAAATGCTGATTAAAGCAGGACATTACACTCTAAGGAAAAATTAAAGGTAAAAATTTTAACTATGTCAGTCAGTTCTGTTCTCTGGGAATCGACAGAGCTAGGTGAGCTCTGCAATAGCAAGGAGCCAGCTTTAAAACTTTATTATTATATTGAGTATTACATTAAAACCTAGATTTCCCATAACCTCCAGAGGTCTGGTTGTCACAAAGCTATCCATTTTGACTTTTTCCCATGAGAACACTTCATTTGTGCAGATTTTTTACAAGGCAAGACAGTATTTCAGACAGGAACATGGTGGGAGCAATGACTGTCCTCAGAAGAGAGTGTTCACTTTCAAATAGAGCGAAAGCAGAGAAGACATGCCAGAAGGCAGTTCTTAAATAAGTTACAGGCTGAGAAGTGTGAAGCAAGACAAGTGACTTTTCAGAAGTCTCAAATATCATATACTGAACATATCTCCTGTTATTTTTGTCTCCTTCACACTAGCTACTGTAGCATGATCACTGGCCTTGACTTATTATTCATGTTGGAGAAGGGCAGACTGATTCTTAAGGACAAAGATGTTATGCCAGTAGTACATGCTTTTAAGTGAGGGGATTTGCCTTTAAAAGTTGGATACAATTCCATTCCTTATCTTAATGAATAGAGTATGAGGTCAAAAAATGCAACAAATCTCAGTTTATCTATCCCATGAGTTCCCTTGTTTGAAGAGATGACAGTTCAATAAGAAAAATAAATATATTTGAACTTATTTTTTGTTGACATATGCACAATTTATATCATCAAAATTTGCTTATGCTTTTCCCTGAAATGTCAATGACTTTATAAAATTTCATATATTACCTGACACCAACACTGTACCAATGATTACAATCGATTTAGCATAAGACCTACCAGGGTAAAAATAAAGACCACCCTTCATACCTACCTGCAAGAGCCAATTGACAAAGAGGAAAATTCAGGTTAAACCGCTTGAAATGTATGAAAACATTTCATCTTTATGAAATACACGCTTTCAAAATATGAAGCAATTCTACCAGTCTCTGTTCAGCCCTGAAAAACATAATTGTTAGAGGAGTGGATTAGGATGAATCTTTTCACAGACCAACCCCCTGCTTCTTGAAATTGGCTGTCCAAGCTAATATCAATCCAACTCAGTTTAGATCAAATGAGGAGGTATAGGCATTTATTGTAATTATGTAATAAGCAGCATTTGCTGTCCAAAAATTCTCCAGCTAAACTTTTTCCATTGTTCAGTAGCCTCACTACTCCAAGTACCTGGGATACTATTTCCTAATTATGGATTATTAGAAAGGTCATATGCCAAATTAAAAGGTGGTGAGGG
Organism: Psittacus erithacus; assembly: GCA_009867235.2. NCBI lineage: Eukaryota > Metazoa > Chordata > Aves > Psittaciformes > Psittacidae > Psittacus > Psittacus erithacus. The sequence continues at coordinate 38,764 of WYDI02021202.1, read as the reverse complement.
ATAGTACACTGAGGTGATATTTCATATTCATGCGCATGAGCTAAACTTGTTTTGCCTATGCATAAAGCAGTAATCATTTTAAAAGGACTTAATCAGTTAAAAACTCAGATTTAAAATTTCATCTCAGATAAAAACTTAAGATATCCCAAATGAATCAAAGGGTCAGAGAGTATAGAGGTCTCAATAATTTGTCTTCATAGTTTAATTATCCTTCAGCTTACAGTTGTACAGCCTCCTGGAGAAAAGCAGAAGGCAAAAAGCAGAAGTGAAAAGCAGAAGCTTTTAGAGATGCCACACATTTGAAAAGTTATTTCAGAATTATTCCCAAGATTTTTCTGCCCTTAGGTTTAGAGGTCTTCCTTGGATAATTTTTTACTGCTTTAGTGGGGTAGTGGGAAAAATACCCTGGAACTTTAAAGGATTTTTCTTCTGTTCATGGTCTGTGGGAAGATCGCAAGACAATAGAATGGCACTGGCATGAGTGCATGAAATATTCTTTCCCATGGGCTTCTGGGTGAACAAGGACCATGCTGCTTTAGCAGAATACCCTGCAAGCATACATATTATTGCATCACATGGATGTTTGCTAGTGGTTTACTGTTCCAGCAGCAACTTGCATGTTTTAACTTGCTTTCATGCACAAATCTTATCAATCTATAATCTAAACATTACATAAAAACTTGCTGTGTTAATTTATTCTGTCCTTGCAAAGTGCTCCTAACTGGGAAATGTTTAAGACTATAATCTTACAAACACTTTGCTGCAGACTGCCTGTGGCTTACTTAAGATGGGTTTGAGGTTTTTTTGTTTGTTTGGTGGCAGAAAATTAAATGCAGCATCAGTTCAGAAGGAAGCAAAACCACCACACTGCTCACAGAAAGTCAGCAGGGTCCTAGGATGCCGGTTTTGGGGTTTTGTTTTGCTTGTGTTATTTAGTCTATAAACAAAACATTGACAAGTTTGTTGAACACTTCTCAATACTAAGACTATTCAGAATTCTTCCTTTGATATATACTCTCTTCTACTTATTTCTCCCAAGAGAATTGCTGCAAGAGTGATGCTTTCTCTGGAAAAAACACCTTTTTTGGTGAATGCTTCAGCAGGAAAGTCAAAACATATTTTCTTTCAGATTTTCTTAAAATAAATCAATGTATATATCTATTGTCTCTGAATCTTCATAATATGTACATGAACTGCTTTAGTGATTTGTATATTTTTCTTCAAAGATCTGGCTAAATAACACTGCAAAATTTGAGCAACCATTAAATGATCTTCTAAGTTTGGGGTTGTTTGCATTTTATTATGCAGATTGAATTCAAATTAACTTGAACTGAAAAAGTGAAAATTTGTATAATAGATTCACAGGGAAAAATAAGGATTTGAGAGGCTTTTTACTTTATCCCTGCTCCTAAGCAGGATTATACCTAAACTATTTTTAACTTGTATATAAATCAAAATTAGTGGGAAACCATTGCTGGAGGCACACTTTTTATGAAGTAATTTTTCAAGTTATCACACTTCTCTGAGCTTTCTGAATTAAGCCTTTAGCAGTTTCAAAGTATTTCTTGTGCTGGTCTGAATCAAGAGAACTGGGTAGGCTACAGGGATTTGCTTGTTTCAAGTCATTGCCTAAATTTATAGCTCCATCAAAATAATGTTAAAAGGAGACAAGCATTTGATCAGGTAGACTTAGTTCAGTTAATTGCTAAGAGGGTAATTTGCAAAAATTCCACAGTAGAAGCAATAGCAATTTCCCCTTCTTATTTCGCTTCTATATTAAATCAGTTTCCTTTCAGAAATTACTACCCAGAATTAGTTTATTATCAAGTCATTTTAGGCTAACACTTCTACTTTTTGCATGTGATCAATGCAGAATATGTCTCCCTATCTGTTAAATGTGTGTTTGTTTTTTAAAAACTCACATCCTTACAATGTTGTGTACCTGCACTTGTCTGGTGTGGATCAATTTCAAGTAATTAATAGATTTGCTTTATACATGGAATATCTACAACAGTTCAAATGAAATAACATTTTCAGATAAATGAAAGACAATAGAAAATAAAGCAGAACTTAAATGCATCCAATTAAGAAACCTAAGCCATCCATTAATTCTCAAACTCTGTTTCTGCAACCAGTATTGAATCTATTCGTATCTTGCAGTCTTCAGGAACACAGCAGATCAGATTAAGTTTTCTCTTTTTAAATCAGGGTAGCAGTGAGGTCTAAGCAGCATCTTGAAGACATTTAATTCCTTTACTCAAGGGTTGTAAACATTTCTTTCTCTTAGAAGTATACACCATATATTGTGGAAAACCTTTTGTAAAGAAAGAGGCACTAAAAAATTGCTTGCATGCTACTTCAACAACTGCAAAAGACTGCTATGAAACTAGGAGATTTGTGAATGTGAAGGACTTACTTTTAGCTAGGTATCACTCCACACAGAGAAGTGGACGGACAGGAGCAGGATTCTATTTGCTTGTAAATAGCAAGGTCTATTTAAAGCCATAACAGAGGTGTCTTTTCCTCAAATAGAAATGGCAGATGTCGTAGTAGCCTATGCAATGAAAATAATTCTCTTCTCTTCAAACAGCCCTAAGGTTAAAAATGTGAGATTTTACAATGTTCTTTCATATTAAATACTAAGAAGTTGCAAGAATTTACAAATATGAATTTACCTGAATTGTACTTAAAATAAACCTGGAACTGAACTAGAAAAGAATCTTAGTCTACAGCTTAGACCAAGCTTAGAGAAAATCACCTAGTACTTTCCCTCAAATCTAGATACCTATAAGGATACCTCATACATCATTTAAAACTTCTAAAAGAACCAGTCTCCAAATCTGAAATTAGATTTTCTAAAGATTTACCCTCCTGTTCATGTTCTGGAATAATCAACAAAATTTCTCAAGAGAGAGAGGTATCTGGCATTTGGTCACTATATGAGGTCATATGAGGAAACTGGATAAGGCCTGGACTTCAGGAAGCTCATTGAAAGTTCCAGACTAAGATTTTAATTGCAGTAAACAATTAAACCATGTTGAGGGAAGGGTTGGTTGGGAGAGGGGGGCATTTTGTCTTTTCAATGGCAGAGCAGTACTAAGTGTGCTATTTAGCTGCCAGAGCAAGTGGAAGGACATGAGATGATGACTGGTCATTATTCACACCACCTCCAGGCAGCCCCTGAAATTCATATTTAACTGACCTGCCATGCCACAGCTAAGATGAAAATATGCTTTTACAGAGTGTAAATAAGCACAGAAATAGGGAAATACAATGTTCCTTTTGTCAGCAACTGAATCCCAAATAAACTTAAACAGTAGCTTCTTTGAAATTTGGCTAATGCCTGTAAAGAAATAGAGGAATGCAAGACCAAAACATCTATCCACAGTTTCACAAGCTGATAATTAAAATCATACTTGTTTACCATTCCAAACTGGTTAATCTTTTTGTTTTGCTTACCCCTCCAGACTCCCACATATTTTATTGTAAAAACTGCTCATTGCAAAGCTGATATATTAATTGAGATGGACATGGTTCTACCGCCTTTGAACTCAATATAAAATTTTCCATTGCATTCTGTAGGGCAAGATTCCCCCTAAATCTGAGCTATGTTCTTTAAAATGTGATTTTTATGTATGACTATATGTATTTATGCACAAACTCATAGCCACCTTCCACTGGGTTTTTTCCAATCTAAATACATAAAAACCCTGTCCCTTAAGCTAATACTACTGGAAGTCAGACATACATATTGCATTTGGTGATGCCCAGTGTAAACATGACTGAGGTTGTCCACTGAGGTGACAGAAAATATTTCATTTCTCAGAAGAAATTGAAATATATAAAGACATTCTGAACTTCCACAACACGTTTTTTCTCCTCTCTGAATGCATAAGTTCATACTAACTGCAATGAAATCTTAAAGAGACTAAGAATTCACTTTTTCAAATGTGCTTCCAGACAACATATGATGTATAATTGCTGTGTAATATTTTCTTTAAGAAAGAAGTGATAGAATTAAAATTGTGTATGAAATGGATATATCTGCACTTTCAGCAAAATCTGTAATGTAAATGAAGATTCTTGAACCAAAAGTTAGTTTCCTAGTGAGTTACCATTTCTCAATTTTACCCTGTACAAGCAGCTCAAGTAAATAGTAAAATAAAATTCCTTCATATATGAAAAGGCTCAGGAACCCATTATAACTCTGCCTTGGCTGACACAAATTTCAGGGACTTTGAGCTGGAATCTATTTATATGAGATGAGTATAAACCGGAAAGCAGCATCTGTTGGGTGGTAAATGATCTGAAAAATGCTTCATTTCTCATCTACAAGTGCACAGCCTGCAACATGCACAAGTAAGGCAAGACAAGCTACAATTTTAACAGATAGATCTAATTGGAGTGTTATAAAATAGCTTCACTGAAAAAAGGATAAGATAATAGCACACTCCAAAATTAGCCAGAAAGACTGAAAGAAACTGAAGAACAATTTAATGAAATCAAAATTGCCTGGTATTATGCCAGTGAGCAGAACTTCAGGCAAACAGCTAAAATTCTTACATTTTCTGCTTGAAATTAATAATTATCTAGGTGTGATTGGTAGATGGCTTGTTTATGCTGAGATATAGCACTTTAGTACAACCATAAATTACTAATATTAAAAAAAAGTATACTGAACACAACAAAATAAAACAGAAGTTTAAATGATTGACCCAGAAAAGCTGCATTTTGTTTTGTTTTTTTTTTAATCTCTTACCTTAAAATGTTATTCTGTATCATTTGCAATAGGTGCTTTAACTTTTATTTATATATTTTACTATCATGATGAAAATAATTTCCTTTTCCAGTTAAAATTAATTTACCAAATCTGTGAATTGGAATCTTCTCATACAAACTGTTTTAATGAACTTTTTATCTCATCTTCTGTAAAAGAAGAGTAAAATATGAGGCAGGTGTAGTTCCAGGTTTTGAAGGGATAATTATGAAAGGTATTTTACTTTCTTCAAATTCATTTTAATATTAATATTTTATGTTCCAGAATAGTACAGCTATGGCCACAGAAGCCTTCTGCCAGTGAAATAAATGAGAAATATTGCACCATGGATTGTAATATTTCTGATGGGCTTTGGATAAAGCTCTCATTTAGCTGAACAACCTCATAGCCTTTTCTTACAAAAACAGGCTATTTCAATAGAATGAAATCAATGGTCATTTGCACTGTCACAACTATAAGCCAAAAAGATCATTGAAAATACCTGTTTTATTAAAATGATACTTTGCAAAATGTGAAACAGTTGGATTTTTGAAAAATTATTTCATTAGTGTTCACATCCTCACATCCTGACAGCATGTCAATTCCCAGGGGAATTACAGCTCACCAGCTGTTTGACAGAACCTGATTTTATACACAATGCATTATGTGCACATTACAGGTATCTAAGATAATGTTTTACCTCTGGGGTCGAAGCTAAAGGGACACCCTTTTATATAATAATATCTACCATATCTGACATAATGGACAGTGGTATATTATATACACAATGGTTTTGTTAGAATGTTAAAGAGAAACATTCTCAGACAAAAGGAAGGTTCACTCTTTTAACTATTTTATACCCACCTCCTCTCGCTTTCTGACCAGCACTTTGCTTTTGGCATCTGCGCTTTTGGTATCGTGGTGACCTTTGCAGTTACAGCCTGTTGCCACTGGAGGTGCAGCTCCCAGGCAATATAACCGGACACATCTGGTTAACAAGCCACTTTTACTTTTAACATCATTGCTGTTTCAGAGCGTTATGGTAGTTTCTGATCTCCTAACGGCCACCCAAGGAAAGACAGCAACTGTTATGCAGCCAGTGCAGGGTTCAGGCTCTTAACAATTAAATGTTTAGAAAGAGAAATGTCTTCCACTGCTCCAAGAGCTTCTGCATTTCCTACAGAAAAAAACCAAACCAAACCAAAAAAAAACCCAAGCAAACAAAAAAAACCCCCCCTAAATAAATCCAACAAGTAAAAAAAAAAAAAAAAGAAACACAACCCAAAAACATTTCCTTGTCTAACGCTCATTCTCCATCCTTCTGGCTACTGGATGTGAAGTTTTCCTCATTCATCTCAGGATATTATAATTTTAAAACGTAATGCAAATTGTCCTCAGTGAGTGAGAAGATTATGATTTTAAACCAAGCAATACTTTGCATGAATCTTTGCCCTGTGAATGTGGGCAGAAACTACCTCCCATCTGTTCACAAACAGAAAAGAATCAATCGAGGCTATGGCTTTCAACCTAGCAGATGTCTCAGCTCGTATTTCTAATGCATTGCAAAGGGCAAGATAATAACTAGGCCAATTGAAAAGGTATTCTTATTCTACCTGGGTAATGAATACCAACTTCTTTTCTATGTGGTGGGATGGAATTGGAAGAATAAGCAGAAAATGCTATGCATTACAAACACATAGTACCTCTGTGGAGTAAGTCCTCCTGAAAAAAATTAGGAGAAAAGGTATCATGAGTCAGAAATATAGCTCCAAAGGCAACCTGAAATTCAGGCAAATGCTAATAGCCAAATTGACTCCAAAACATGACTTATTTAAAATTTAACCCTGGGAAAAATATGCCAAAAGTGATTGTTTCCCCACAGTTGGTACTGAGAGAACATTAATTTTCATGAAGTAAAATATTTCGTTAGAACTGTTTTGAGCCTTCATAACAATGAGAAGAACTGTCATGACTCAACCCACACTCGGTCACAGATGTCAAAGCTCCTGAAGACTTTCAGTTTCAGTATTATATTATTTTGCTTTCGGGGACAACATACTTAGGACTGAATATTTAATTTTGGCTGATCAGAGCCATGTGTCTTTCCGTTTGATTCAGTCATTGATCTGCAGCATATGAATTCTCAAAGTATCTCAGAATGAAGAAGCAATACATCTGTTTCCAGATAGAAAATTTTTTATCATAGGCCTGAGGTATCACCTCCTTCAAATAAATTACATAGATTTGTTAAATTTTTATAACATCGGGGTGTATTTTGTATATTTTGTGCTTTGAAAAACTTGTTTTAATATTTGTTTCTCTTTCTTGAACACACTTTTTAAAAATTGTGTAGCAACAGTCTAAGAAAACTGTAGTCCAAAATCTCACCTATCTTTAGGTTGCCTATTCCATCACTTCTGGGACAAATTATAAGCAAGCAATCTACCTTAAGAATAGAATATTGCTGTTGTGGAAAATCATATTTTACCTTCTGTTGCTGTGGAAACTTATTTGTAAGTTTTTTTGTCCCATTTTGAATTTCATTGAAAATTTAAATCTGATTTTGAAAGTCAAGGGATATGGATAACATAACTGCAAAAGCTTAGTTTCTTAGCTTAAGGTTTCTGCAATAATCAGATGTATTCAGTCAAAACACTCTCTAAATGGCAAGCAGTCATTCTGGTTGTGAAACCTGGATTACGCAATGTGTTAGCTCAGCAGACAACTTTTTTTCTGAGCTTCTGTCTAAGAAGAGATTTCTGGCAAGTATGTGTGCTTAGCATAGTGTTTTTTCCATGTCTTCATAGAAATTTCTAATGCAACATTATTTTGTTTCCTACCCTTTCCTACACCTTTTGGGTTGACTTCTCAGGGGTTTTGTTTGCATTTTAAGGAATTAATATTTCATTGATTTATACATAGTTAAACTCTATTATATTGTTCTTTCTAATTAATAGTTTCAAGGCAATCAGATTGAAGTTCATTTTTAAAGTAGGGGCTTATGTAAAAAATTGCATAAAACACAGGCAATTTATATAATTTATCTGAACAGCTAGTGTCTGGATCAGCAATTCTTTCAGCCAGGTTGCTTTTCTGACCTGCCTAAAACACAGGGATCCCAAAGGTTCTTCACATGCTGGCTTCTTTTTACTTCACTTGAAGCAAATCTACAGTCTTAGCTAAAAAGTATCAGCATTCTTACCTAGATTATAGGTAAAGAAGCACAGCTGTTTAATTGCCTGCTTTGATAGCTGATTTTCCTAAATGACTGGGAAGAAATTATAGCTGTAAAACCACTGAAGTCTAGTGGCACAAAGGAAGCAAACTGTTGTTTCACTTGCTAAGGACAAAAGCGGCGCTTATGTCCTTCCTCTTTTTCTGCATCATTGTTACAAACTTTTCAAAATCAGGTTTTCAGTAGCTAAACCACAACCACTTGCAGCAGCAAAATTGAGATTATGCCTGCAATGGCAAGTTCACAATTTCTTTGCAACAGACAGGCATTTATAATATGCTTTCACAGCATTAATATTATTGCCTTTTCATCTTTAGAAAGCAAGTTTGGCAGAGTAATTTTACCTGTGGAGTTTTACATATATCAACAGAGTTCAAGTAAAAATAGTCAAAACACCAGGTGACAGAGCTTTAGCACAGCAGTCGTCATAGCTACATAACAGTAGTTTAACTATTGTTGAAATACAGCTTCAGTGATTCATTGCTTTTCCATTTCACTAACAAGTATATTTATGAAAGTTATAAGCACACGTTTCCAAAGCACAAACAGACTATGTGCCATGTGGACAGGCATTCAATGAACCACCCTCCATGAAGGTTAAAAAAATCACCTAAAATCTTTTCTAATTTCAGTAGGTAAAGAGCCCAGAAGAAATGGTTTTACGTTCAAGTGTTGGTGTTTATGTTTTTTTATTGAAAGGCTTAGAAAACTATGTGTCCTCTTAGACTAGGTTGTATGTATAGAAACCCTTTAATTTAAAAATGGCACTTATTGTTTGTAAATAAAGTAGGGGTTTAAAATGTTTGTTCATTCATATCTCACCCTTGGAATTAATTATTCAAACTCTTTAGAGAAGCATCCTAACATGAGTTATGAAAGGTGTTTGGCTCTTCATTTTAGTTTTATATTTTGGAATGGAAAAAACTCAATAGTTACTTACCACACAAACACCCTAACTCACATACGCCAGTTTTGCCTGCCCATAGGGCAGCATAAGTAAACTGGGAACTCTGAGGCGGAAAGTTAGCCACAGTATGATTGAAGCAATTTTGTTTGTTAGAAACTGTACTGCTTTCAAGCTGCAAAAAAAATTCTCAGGCAAATGTGTATACATATATGCCAAGAATCCTGCCTGTTCCTGATGGTGGGGAGAAGGACCATTTTCCCCTTCAGCTTTACCTATTTAAGATTTACATAACTTATTAAGAAGTGCAGGAAAAGGATGGTCTCATGAGCTTTATGTAGAAATCTGATGACAGAAGTTATATCCAGCAAAAGGCCAATATACACCACATGCCTTTGACCAACATGCAGAATTCATCAAACGTGAAGTTCAGTGCTAAAAATGGCTTAACAATTGCTACTAATTGTTCATTAAATAGAATTAAATATGTGCAGGGAAAGATACATTTTGTCTTAAAATACTATTTGTGCTCATTTATATCATCCTGTTGTATCTTCTGCCATCTTTAGGCATATTCCTCTCTGAAAGCTCTCTGTAGGTGACATTCAACATTTCAACATGTCCAGTAGAACATGCATGTGATACATCTATTTTCTTTTACCATCATCATGAAAAAAGGATGCCCCATCAAATTCTTCATCCCTCAGCTTTCAATCTGAGGAAGATAGAAGGATTGTGTAGGTAGATAAGTGCTCAATGTTAAAAGAGTATAAAATCTCCACAAATGTTTTAAACACAAAGAGGAAATTTTATAGTAATTATAATAAAAGTTAAAAAACAGCTTAAAGACAAGCAACAAGATAGTGCTTGAAGAAGAGAAGACAGAAGAAGTATTGAATAGAATAAAAAAATGAGAGAAGTTGTAATACACCACATAAGAGAAATATTGCACATTTAAACTGGAGCAGAGTGTAGAAACTAGTGTTGAACAGGACCAAGTAAAAACTTCAGCAGACACTTCTGAGTAAAAATCATAGCAGAGGCACCATAGATGATCTTCCACAAGATTATCTGCTAGTAAACATGGTAAGAATGTTGTTGTGCTAAATAAAGCTTGAAAGTTGTAAGTCAATTAAAAAAGCTAGAGACCTAGTCAGTTGTGAAGAAAATGATGAGGATAGCAAAAATGGAGACTGCAGGCAGGCAAAAGAAGAATAAAACAGCCTGGAGCACTACCCGTTTACATCACATTTCTACCCCTAAACCAACTGGAATTTGCACTGTTCTCTTCTTTAAGGATAATTTTCACTGAATAATCTGTTTAACAAGTGTTCACAGCTCAGTGGGGGATCAGTCACTCTTCCCCCCCCAGTAAGTTTTTTCTGTGAGATTTATTGTTCTGCCCACTGCATTTTAGTTATGTGCTCCAACAAAGATCTTTTTAAATCGTCACCTACAGAAACTGTCTAGCTTTTTGGTAATTTGAGACAGGCTATTGCGAAAAATGTAGCATCCTTGTATAATAGAGAATACTCCTCACATAGAGGAAACAAGGATTCATTGCAAACAAGGCAGAAGAACAACAGACTCACTGTTGAAGAAAGGCATAAATAATTGAGAATGTCTGCAAAGGGACTAAGTTCTGAAAGAAACTGGCTTTTAACCACTTGTAAATTAATTGCGCAGCACACAGAAGTAGAAAGCAAACAAACCTGAAATGGTGAGGCAAAAAGCAGCCAAATACTAGTCTCAGTCAAGCAGTCAGCATATTAGCCCTAGCTGTACATAAGGCATAGCAGACATTTTGTAAGAGTTCATAACAGCAGGTTACACTCTTGTTTCACTTCATGACCTAAGTATCCATGACCTAAGTATGTGCATGGGAATACATATAAACATACACACAAATGTATGTGCACACAAATATATGCATAAAATCAGGCACTCTAAAGAATCTGTACATCAGTATAGGACACTACTTGTGGTCTCCAGATGGGTGAACCCCAAAATGTTCTCCCTAAAGGAACATATTCCACAACTATACATTCAGTTTGGTATGTGCTGTCATACATTCAGAATTCAGAGCTCCTTAATATAATGCAAACCCTCAAGGTCCCATAGCCTTTTTCTTCCTAAAGGTCAAGTTGCCCAGTTTCTAACACAAAGCACCAGTTGCTGGGACCTTCATCACCCTTAAGCTACAGCAAATACGGGACTGTCATTTCTCCTGGGGTTTAGACCCTTTTTGCAGATGCCATGAAAATAAAAACAAACAAGTATAGACAAGTTCTACATTTCTCAGGAAGATTCTTTGAGTGGGCAAGTCCATAGCACTTTCCTTTTTCCTTGTTCTGCCTCTCCATGTGGGAGGGAGGAGGAAGAAAAAGGAAAAAGCTGTCTCTGCCATCTCTGTGGGGACATATCCATTCTGTCTGTGAGCCACAGTACTGCTGCAGAGGCTGAGCTTCCATTTTACAAGAGCAAGTGGAGCTTAAAATGGTGGTCAGGCACTGATAAGTGTCTGTCAATGAAAATTAAATGTTTTGCAATGATGAGAGTGATCTCTCAGTGTAACAACACAGGTTCCTATGGTTTCTTTGTATTGAGATACACTTTTACTCCACTTCCTCTCTTTTTTGTGTGTATACATCTCAGGTTTGGTCCTGTTGCACAATTCTGTGTGTGCAAGATTGATTGTTTCCTTTTTCTTTCAATCTACATTTCTGTTTCTGTTGATTTTTTTTTTTCCCCTGACATAATGACATGGTCTTTTTGGCTTCTGTCTACCACTTTCCAAGACTTTGTAGTCCTTACTTCTTAAAGACAGGCCACTCACCCCAGTGTGTCATCCTGTTGATGTTCTTGTTTCTAGTATGATTGCAGGAATTGCTAGCACTGCTCTCTGGATCATGACTGGGAAAATAAACGTTTCTTCTTTTCTGTTCAGCTTACCTTGTGTGACATGTTTATGTGCTCTCAAAAGAGACCATGTCAGAGAATTAACCTAAAAGCAGCTCTGAGCAAAGGACTATCCCTCTCCTGGGATTTCCATTACACCCCAGCCAGCCAGGGATCCTCCTTGCTAACTTTTGCACCCAGGAAATGTATGGTTTCAAATTAATCAGCCTGCTGTCAACACACAGAAACCTATTTCACACACTGTCACGCATCTGCACCAGAACCTAACAAGTTCAGCATTTCATTGTTTAACAGAAATGCATGCTTCTGAAGTGCTACAGACAAGAATAGCGTTATTGTTTAGGAAGGAATACTCTCATTCACTTATTAAGTTCAGCGACCTTTACCATCAGTAAAGCCTAAGTAGTACTTCCAGGAAAGGTCGCCAAACAAATCCTCATGAGCCTAAGACTTTTTCCTCCATGCATCCCACACCTAACCTACTGCCAAGAGTAATTTATGTGACAGTTACACCAGCAAGTAATTACAGACAATTACACTAGCAAGTAATTGCACCACTTTACACTGGTATATCTATCTTTTTATTTCCTTATTCGTTATTGCAACCTTTTACTGAATCATAAGTTGAGCCAATTGTGTTTTTATTGAAATTAATGTACTGTTGATGTAACCATTTGGGTTTGAATATGGAATCTTCTCCTCAGGAAAGATTGAACATTAGTTAATCTCATAAATGTCAATGACTCGCAAAGATATTTTCTCTAAAAAAGAGCATTAAATGTCTCATACTTACAGTCCAGATGTAGCATCATCAGTTTTATATTTTGTAAGAAGAGGCTGAAAACCAAGGAGAACATGAGGAGAAATCTTCCAATAATAGCACATATACAATGCGTCCACCCAGGACAGCATAACTACCTGTGGCATCTGATGCCTGCTGCCTTGTCCTTTAGGCTGAGGTTTCCCTTCAGTTATTTTGTTTTATCTTATCCTCAATTAAGCTTAAAAAGATAATAAAAAGCTCAGTGTGAACTTGGAGTACAGGAAATGAATGTTCAGAGAAATCGCTGACATAAATACACAGAAGCTATTTTCCATGACAGAGTGTTGCGCTTCTTTCTGCAGCAGTTAGCAGCAGCGCAACATGCGGCTGCTCTGCTCTCCTGTCAGCTGAGTAATTCTAACCTGTTCCTGAAGCTTTTTCCTCCCTTTCTTCAGGCCATGCTTTCAAGTGCATCCTTGGTCTAGCAGGAGGCATGCAGAGGAACACTAGTAGCAGCTGTAAGCCTGGCGGGCCTGATCCAGGCATAACTCATTTGATTCACCTCTTCACTGCAGCATTCCCTTCATATGGGAGGATTAAGTGGGTGTATGGGCTCTAGCCACTTTCCTTACAGCCTCAAGGGGAAGGTGTGTGTCTGACAGTGAGGCACACTTGACTCAGTATTGCATATGCTGTTTCAGCTACTTCTGACTGACAAAATTGTTCCTTGGGGCTATAGAGAGCTCTAGAGAAACTGAGGCAATCTACCTGCACTTCTGTGCACCAAAAGAGACACCAGTTAGTTCCACTGTTAGAAAGATGCAAGAAAAGTCTTAAATCACTGGTATTTTCCATCCCAGGTCTTAAAATGTTTCTAGTTTCAAAGGATAAATCTGGAGTTTTTAAAAAAATCTTGTACTCAGGGACTCGGGGACTTTACTGCATATTAGCATACTTGCATTAGCAAGAACAGGGAAGCAACTCTCAAGGAAATAAGAAAGGGAGTCAGTCACGAAATAACAGGGTCACAGAAAAGCCTTGACTTTTACACCAAGTGAGATGAACACCTCCTCAGAAGTCAACTGGGAGACCTCAGACGATGGTTGCAGCAGCCTCACATCTGTTATAAGAGTGTATTTAGTTTTTCAAAATCTGCCCCAACCCCAAATATAGCCCCAAAATCAGAAAAATTTGTAAACACCACCCAATTTTGAAAACCAGCACTGTAAAGATTGAAAGTTGGGGAACATACTAGATTTATAGACCTGTATTTTCCAATTTTTACACAATATTCTAAAGATAGAAGTTAGTTACATAAAAGAGCACTGGACATTTTTTTCTATTTCAGTTTCAATTTTACATTATCTAATTAAAATGGGTATATCTAGCACACCCAACTAAACGTTGCAGACATGAAATATTATAATGTGGAGGGGAAAAGCATAAACTAACTGGCAACATCATGCGAAATAGTTAAATGGTTCAGATATACTGGAAGTTTGGGGTTTTTTTCATCTTGTTTTCCAAGTTATCACCAATGTCAAAAGAGCTGTATTATTTGTAAATTATCAGAAGCAGGAAAAATCAAATTACTGGGTAATAACTTGCACATTTTAGCCATCTGAAGTGGTTCATTATGGCTGATACTACCTTTGATCTGCCCTGTTTACTTTCCACACAGAATTACTGCAGTACAAATTGTTTAGCTTGAGATTAATTGTATGCTGCATGTCAGTGCAGCTAATCATGTATGATAAACAAGAGTGATGTAACAGTGTTAAGAAAACAAACTGTACTTTGAACTGAATCGTTAGACAAGAACAGGAACAATTTCCACAAATTATAAGCTTTTTTTCCACATGATTTTTACTGGTAAACTGAATAAAAATGAATAGTCTGAAATGGATTCCACTGCATGTGGAATGATCCCATTAATTTTAAATAAAATAGACATAGCTGGTTTCTAAATTATCCTTTATCTTCTGATTCCATAAAATTTTTAGCATTGCAATGAAGTGTCAAAGGCAACTGTATGTTCCTGAAGTCTTATGTCAGTTAAGAGCAAAATAGTTCCCTTTTCCAAGGCTGGGTATTGCATTCAACATCAACAGTACTCTGTGATCTATCAGGTTGTATTGTTTCCTGCTGCTTAACATCTCTGTAATGTCCATTGTGTGTAGGACCGAAGAATCGGTATTTGTCTCTTTCTCGGTTGTACATGCACATGTCAGAAGAGGCTTTCAATTGTTTCATAGAATATTTTTCATCTTGATTCATGCTGCTTCTAATATGTCTGCTTTAAGTTGGCAGTTTGGTAACACACTCCGGTAGAGCTCTGAAATCATGGTTTATTGATATAAAGCTGGTAAAAACAAGCAATCAAATAATTGATACTTTGCAGTTATCAAGATGAAAAAAAGATTGCTTGATCTGGTATTGAAAGTTGAAGAAAGGATTTTTTGCCTTAACAATAATGCTTAACTGCTTCCAATTATATAAAACTTTAGTTTTAATTATCAAGTTCCCAGCTGCTTTTGTAGGCCAGCAGCTTGTATTGCCCTCAATTCTATCATTAAGCATAGACGGATATTTGCAGAGTCCAATTTTGTTTTATTGTACGCAACTTAAAGGAACAGATGTGTGAAGAAATAGAACAGAACATCAGTGTTCCCACCTCTGCAATAAGCCTGACAGAAAACACACTGAAAGCTCTACTGTATAAAAGCCTGAAAGCATTATAAACATTCTGGCTCTACAAAGGAGCAACCCTCGGCCACTTTTAAGAAGATAGGCAATCCTATCTGAAAGAAACATGGTACTCATGTCTGAGAGTCCCACTTAGGCTTTGTATGTGCTATGAATTTCAGGTCTGTAATTCCCAGCATGTCCAGCTCTGCCCTTGAATCTGTATCAAGAAGGGCTCAGCTGGCAGAAGGTGCATTTTATTCGCCAGCTATCTTGTGTAAGTCCCTTATGTGCTCCCATCTCTGCACATACTCTCCAAGATGGAGAGTTCCACTTCCAAAAATATAATTTGTATTCAGTGTGACACAGCCTGAAGCTGAGGGCATTCAGCCTTAGCCACATGGAACTGATCTTATGTGAACTTTCTTTACCCATAATATAACTACATTAGTTATATTATTAAAAATCAGTAAAAATCAGATATAGTCCTGGAATAAGCAAAGTCAAAATACCAGCCTTAAAGACTCTTCTTGATTTTGGAGCAAAATTTTGGCAGTTAACAACTTTCAAAACTTCGAAAGTTTTGGACAAGTTTTTGAAAGTTGCCTAATGGTCTAGATCAATAATAACAATTAAAAAAATAAGCTTAATAAGAGTACATCAGCAGTCCACAGCTCATGAGCAAACCACCCTCTATTAGCATGTTCTGCTTCACAGTGTATTTGGTTAGCTTACTGATTTTCCTATGGTTCTACAGAGATCACATTTTCTTGTCAGTGGCAGGCTTGCAGATTTCAAAATTCCTTTCCGTGTGAAATAATGGATTTTTACAACTAATGAGGGAGAAGGTGGATCCTAACTGAGACACCTCGCTTCAACCCTGTTCTCAAACCCATGAAGGATTTGAGAAATACACACCTCTTTTCTCTTCCCCTCCTATTCCAAGTTTTTGAATGAAAAATAGCAGAAAATGACAGCTTCTCAATAAAATATATTGTTTTCTCTGAAAAAAAAATGCATGCTGGAAATCCCCAGAGCAAAACCAATTAATTCTCCTAAAACTTAAGCATGTGGACCTAGCTTCACTTGGCACAAATCTTTCTTCCTAGTAAATCTGCTAATTAGAACTATAGATGATAGCTGTATTTTTTCACATTCAAGAAACGGCACTTTTTGCTGGGTGCTTAGAATCTTTGACAGGGTGGGGAAACAGCTTTATGGTTACTTCTAGGTGGATTTACATTCCAGCAGCAATAATGACTTGTCTTTAATCCTTGCTATCAAAATCTAACTCCTGAAATGCAAAGGTACATAGGCAACACCCATAAAATCATTACATGGGAGGCTCTACTATGCTACTGTGGAAAAGATCACTTCTGTCATCAGTTGCTATGTAATACCTTGGCACTTGATAGCTTTAAAGTTGTTTATGACAAAATGATCTAAGCACGTGCAGAAGAATACAGGAAGAGGTAATGAACTATGCTAAAGTAACATAGTAAGGTACTCAAGTTTTTTGAAAGAATTTTCCCAATAGCTTTATGAAGAGGAAGTAAACTGCAAATCAGTCCTCCTCCCTTTTTCAGCTACCAATACTAAGATAAGAACTATTTTTGCATGCCCACATGGCCATGGATATTGATTGCAGAAAAGATATTTTTTTGGTTGTTGCTCGATTTCTCTCGTGTTTTTTTTTTTTTTTAATAAGTAGAGACTGCAAGGAAGATTTGAAAGAGACTATAAGTAAAAATGAAACAGATTTATTCTCTTACTGCCATTATCGAATCATCAAATAAGTTCTGCTGTACTTTTCCACAAAGAGAAAATGGGAGAATTTAGATTACCTACAATTGTCTCTTTGGATTTCTAATTTGAAAACTTACACACAAAAATTTCAAAGAAAAATCCACCTACTATTTCGCTTGGCCTATGTGAAAAAAAAAAAACCAAGCCAGAAAATAACCTCCATGACAGCAGACCTCAGGCAGTTGAACTTCCAGTGTGATCCTTGCACTGCAAGGAAATGCACTTGGAATTACAGAACAGCATTGCTGTGAAGAAAATAGCATAAGCCATCAGTATGCTCGTGTGGTGAAGGCAGCCAATCACATCCTGGGCTGTATTAGTAGGGGTGCAGTCAGCAGGTCCAGGGCACTGATATTTCTCTATTCTGCACTAGGGAGACCATGTCTGATGAACTGTGTCCAGTTTGAGGCTCCCCAGGAATGGCTATACTGGAGCAAGTCTAGCAGACTTCAAGCTGATCAGAGGGCTGGAGCACTTGGTGAGTGAAAAGAGGCTAAAGGAGCAATTTGTTCAACCTGGAGGAGAGAAAGATCGGCTGCTTAGAACTGATGCCCCTGGTGGATGCAGGGACAATGGAGGTGCACAACTGAAGTTTGATAGATGATAACACACATTTCAGCCTGGAAAATTCAAACAGGATTTCTCATTTTGTTTTGTTTTGTTTTTTAACCTGAGGACTATCAAATAGTTCTATGATTCTAATTGGACAGGTTGCCCAGAGAGGCTGTGGGAGCTCCGTCTTGGGAGATATTGAAAAACTGGCTGGAGACAGCCCTGAGCAATGTGGTATAGCCTGGCCTTCCCTTGTTCTTTTTAAACTTTTGTGATTATGTAACTCTGAATGTTTGCCAACAATTTCTGCTAATGCTGCTACTAATGTTATATATATAAAAAAATCCTTTCTTGATCTCCTGTGTTGATGCATCTTTTGTATGCTAGCATAACTCTGTAATTCTCAGACACTGTTTTTGTCCTATGAGGAGAATGAATGAATCTTTTCAAGGGTTTTTTTTTCTGTCTTACATAATGTCAGCCATCCAAATATGCAACTATCATGGCGTGAAGGCACAGAGATATTTTACTCTGAAAGTTACATGGACTAAGGCGAGTACTACAGTTCAGAGGGATGGAGATGCTTGTGAGGTTTATCTTATCTAACTGCAAACTCTGAATCTTAGTTACCAGTATCAAGTAATGACAAAACGCTTAGCAAGGTCTGCTGAACCTGTTCATGTTCTGTTCTGTGCTGAGCCAAAACACAGCTTTTTAGTGCTGTGGCTGGGCTACTAGAAGTATTTGAGCTTGTTACTCCATAGTATAGCTGTGTTTTCCTACACAAACTGCAAGCACAGTAGACATACTATATAAGTCTATGCAATGCAGGCATAGATATAAACTCCACAATGAAGAGCAAAGGAGTGATTTCAAGTAGATATACTGAGGTGGCAGGTATTGTGCTTGTTTACATTAGGATTTTTTGCTGTTTGCTATCTTATTAGACAAACATGCTCTATGGATTATGTCATAGCGGTGATTGCTTCAGGCAATGCTGTCACATATTTAGTTATATGTGATTAAACATGTCTTTATGTAAACACAATAGATTCTTTTTTGCATTTATGCAATCAGAAAAATTGAGTCTTTTAGTAGTGAGTTTGAACGGATTAAGAATTTCAATATGTGTAAGCTAATTTCAGCCTGCTGATGTCAATGGAGTGCTTACATACCCGAGATGATAACATTTTTTTTTAAATGTAGTAGTTAGCAATTGTGAATAATTATTTTCTAAATACACAGGAGACAGCCTAGTCTTGATATGTCATTCTATATGGCATTTCTACATAATCCATTTGTTTTAGGCAAGAACTTTCTCAGTCCATGTCTTAATTTCCAGGCTATATTTAGCACATTGTGATTTTGTTTGTTATTTCTGTGTCTGCTGCTATGTAACCAGCAACACATGCACCAACCAGTACTTACTGTCAATTAAATTCCACAAAATTATACATTGTACTCACCTCAAAGCTTTCATTTTAATTGTTGTACACATAAGCAGTGTCCTACTTTAATCACACCCATTTTCCATATGAACTAGAGAAAAGCTCCAGAAAAGTTGGAAACATTGCGTCATATGGCAGCTTTACACTGTTCATTGCTAGTGAGTTATGTAGGGACAACATATTACAACACTTCAGGGGAAGAAGCCACATTTTTGTACAGAACCCACCATCTTGTCTTCTCAAGTTAACAATAATTAATGGAAGCTGTCAGCCAGTGTTTGTAGTAAGAGCTACAATGGCTAAAAATAATACTCTTGACCAGGTAGCCCATAAGCTAGATCATGAGGATATGGAAGAGAGAGATAAAAATCACAATTTTTCAACTGTTTTAAAGCTCTGATTGATTGCTGCAATTCTTTCATTGTATATTCTGTTACCTTTGCCAGTGCAGCATGACTTCTTGCTTAATTAGACCTGGCAATGACCCCTTCTGGAAGAAGTAAAGCTTTAGCAACAACCAGACAGAGGCATCTGAGCTTGGAATCCCATACAGAAGGAAGAACAGGAAAAAAAACCCAAAACCACTAAGGCAGAAATATCTGAAATGACAAGGTAAGAAGAGAAAAAATTATCTTATGCCACTCATTGGTAAGAAAGAGAAACAGCAATGTGTAATACAGACTCTTGGCATTGAGAAATAAAGATAGTAAAAAACCAAGATGTCTCATTTCACACAACTGCCATATATACACAATAATGTTTTAAGGAAAATTCTTTCTGTTTATCAATCCCGGCACTCTGTTGTTCAACATAAAGACGAAATACAGAAAGCATCAGCAACTTTTTTCTTTTAATAGATAGGATTTAAACAAGTGAGACATTTTGTATATATCTGAATTGATTAGAAGGCAGTATTATGTTCTAATAACCTTAAATCAGGAATCTATAGCAAACAGAACAATTTTTAAGTCTCTGCCAAAATCTTTCCAAAGTTTAAAAAAATAAAAATGCAAACCAAACATCACAACCAGTTGTAAAACTTAACCAAAAATAGAGTGATAGAATAGAAATGGTGCTATCAATGGTAAATTCAATGTCTGCTTTATGAGACTTTCCCCTTAATTAGCAGTCAGACATCATGAACAAAGATATGTTCTGACACATCAGGAAGCCCGTGGAAGCATGTTGTCACCATATTAATACTATGGCAGTTATAGGACCAGTTGAAGCTGAACAACCAATGATGTTGCTACTAAAAATTAGTTAAAAAAAAATTAAAAGTTGACTGGACATGTATTAAGCATCAGTGCAGCACTACCAATTCCTTGACGCAGCTGTATGTATTTAGAAATTTGGGGTCTGATTCTTAGTTACACTGATGTAAATCCAAAGTAATGCAGCTGAAGTCTATTATGTCAAGCCAAAACCACAGGGAATCAGTTTGTAAGAATGTGACCCTCCAACTACAAAAACTTCATAAATACACTTACTCTTTCTGTTGTAAGGTTACTGTGACTAATGTCACATGATTAAAGTCTTTTAGGTCTGCTTTGATTTACACTAGAGTCTGAAGTGATTACCAGCATTAGCCATGCAACTATGAAGATGAGGAGTGTCATTATGTCTGAATCTTTCTCCCATCTCAAACTGGAGCATATTAAACATGCTTTAGGATGTAATCCCCTAGATGTTCTGACTCTGGCCTTTGTTGTTTTTTCCGCATATGGAACAAGTGGTCAAAAATATTATTTTGGTTTGGTTTGGTTGTTTTTTGGTTTTGGGTTTTTTTTGCCATGGTTTCATTGTGTAATTCTGAGTGTCACTTTTCTGTATTCAAAACTGTAATACCAATTCTAAAAGACAAGTTACGAGTTTAAAGCAAGGCAGACAAAAGTAGAGAATCTCTCTGAAAATCAAATCAGTAAGATGGAAGTACATTCTCGTCCAAGCACTGGTTAGGAAGTTGGTGGGAGAGCAGCACTGCACCAAATCCCCCAATTCCCTTGGAGAAATTTGCGCTGGTCTAAGTAGCAGGATAGTACATCTGCCTCACCACCAGTTCTCCCACAGTAAAATAGCGCTTATACAAAGTAGAAGGAAGTGTGATAGGACTTACTATATTATAAAATTATATCAGAAGTGAAGGATGCATTTTCTACTTGTGTGTTAACTAGTGCAGTGACCTCAACACAGGGCAGAAGCCTATGCTTCACAGATCCTACCTTAGCACTGATAACTTCAGAGATGAAATCTCCTTTGTCTGTGCCTCCAAACTGACCTTTCACTCTTCTGTGCTCCTTCTCATGAAGTTAACAATGCACCCAATGCATGATGGGGATTGATTAGTTAGTGTGCCAAGAGAGAGAAAAGAAAAATTACTATAGTGTCAGCTGCTTTTATTGTGACCCTGACAAAAGAAGAGCTGTGACAGCCTCATATATCAATGCCACAGAAATGACACCAAATCTACGTATAAAAAAAACCAGTCTGCAGAACTCCAGAAACACTGAAAACAGGATGTAATATGTGGGAAATCAATACCTTTATCTTCACACAAATTACATCAGTATGATTAGACACTTGCCACGTTTTACAGACTGATCACATTTCAATAAACCAGGATGAAAAACCAAAATATTTTATGCTGGAGAAAATTCAAGTCATGGCCGCAGACCCAGTCATGCTGTAGGTTAAGGGTTTTCAGCTTCTTTTCTGCAGTTTTTGAAGGTTTGCAGGCTGCTTCTCAATGGTCACTGGCATAGGCAAGTTTGTCGACCTTTGCACCAAATGGAGTATAAATTTCTACCAAATAGTCTACAGATCAGAACAAAGGTTGCAATACCTAAGCTGGACTATTTGCAAGTGTCCCAAGAGGCCATATCTGATACATGGAGGCCTAGTATCTCTGTGTAGAGCTGCAAACCTGCAAAACCTCTGTGTAACAAACTTATTAGACTCACAGGGCCACAGAGCCACAAATAGATATCTCCAGGCTTTCTGGGGGCATGTGTGGTAAAACCTGACTGTGCTATGCTTCACAGACAGCTCTGTCAAAATCAGGCATTACACATTTGCTCAGAATACACAGCAGGCAGGAAAAAAAAAAAAAAGTAAAACCGAGATGAGTTTCTATACACATTTACTCATGTACACCAAAAAAAATCCTCCTCTTGGAAACCTTAAGCTTCATTCAACTGTATGAACCCCATCTCTGGCAAGGGAGAGTTTGCTCTGCTGCCAACTGCATCAGTTGATTGGTGGCTCTTTTTCTCTCTCAGTTAGCACAGCTGTACAGCTGGATCCCAACTTCACCTACCTTTGAAAGAGGGCCCAAACCCTGCTACTTGCATGGCAATGACAGATACATTTCACTGGAGGTCCAGCATATGTGTACATATCCAGCAGTAACCCCTACATGGCTCTTGCAGTGTGTACAGAGCTGTGGATTTCTGTGACTGTATCATTCCTGACGCCTGAGCTACTTTAAAGGTAGTTCATGTCTGCACAAGTTGTACACAAACCTCTGACTGCAGTGGAGAAGAAGCATTGGGGCTGTTCTTGCACACATGCACCTCAGATGTCACTGGGAACAAACTCCCAGCTCAGCTCTATGCTGTTAGGTCAGCACTTTCATTTAAGGGTCATGTCCAAGATGAAAAAGTGTTTAAATCCCCATTGGAGTAAACTAGCTTTATTCCCTGGCGTCCACCAATACAGAGTTTTGTCTCTGTCCTTATTTGGCTTTATCTCTCCTCAGTAGCTCTTCGAGCTAAACTCCTTGTAGCTAGATTGAACAAACTAACATAAATGTATTTGTTACAAAAATACACATATTCCTTCATTCAGTGCAGTATGTAAGAGTGTATTTATTTAAAATATATCAAGAAATATTCATTTAAAAGCATTTTTAAAGATTGCACTGGATTTTCTACAAAAAAACTGATATATAAAAGCCTATACTAGAGTGATGCACAGCTGCAGAGCTGCCTGGGCAGATCTGCATTAGCACACAGACCCTCCCTTTCCAGGCTTATTAATATTTCAGTTCGCTCCACAGTCAATACATGTTTTTGTGAGGCACAGTGAAGCTACATTGTGGACTGGAATAATAGTCTTTCCATTTGAAGTCTGGTCTGGTTTCTCCAAGCAAAGGAAAAGTGAGCTATCTCGAAACTGAATCACCAGCATGTCTTAAGAAATCTTCTGTTAGCCTTTGAGAGAGCAAAGGAAAAAGACTACTACAGGGGAAAACTGGTGTGAACTTCCTATCTTTGCTATAGTCAATTCAGCAATATCCACAGATAGGCTGACTTGAAAGTGATTGCCCAGCAGTATTAAATTCCCCTTAATAGACTGACTCACCCCAGTGGTTTACAAAAATATCTCCCTGGAATGCTTCCAAACATACCAGAGATGCTGGCTGGCTAAGTATCCAAAATAGCCCTCAGTTAGCAGCTTCCAAACTCCACACAAGAATCAAATCACTTCGCTTGAACACTGTACTACATTCCCTTGATCAAAGTCATCATCTCCCTCTTTGGGTGCAATTAGGGAGGAAAGACTTTTTCTTTTACTAGAAAATAAAATTTATGGAGTCTAAAACAGACCCTCACACAAGAGAGGAATACTAGAATCACAGAATCATAAGTACTCTTTCAGTGTGGGCTCATACTCAAATTCTTATAGGATCATAGTGTGCTTAGGGTTATAAAGGACCTTAAGATCATCTAGTTCCAAATCCCTTGTCATAGGCAGAGACACTTCACACTAGACCATGTCACTGAAAGCTCTGTCCAACCTGGCCTTGAACACTGCCGCAGATAGAGAATTTACCACTTCTTTTGGCAAATTGTTCCAGTGCCTCACCACCCTCACGGTAAAGAACTTCTTCCTTATATCTAACCTGAACTTCCTCTGTTCTAGTTTAAACCCATTGCCCCTTGTCCTATTGCTACAGTCCCTGATGAAGAGACCCTCTCAGACAACTTTCCCAGGTCACAGACAGAAATGCAGTTACTGCTGCTTCATAAATACTGACAACACATTTAGACACCACTGGTGCAACAGGAACCTGTCATTATCTTTGGGAAGTCATCTGAAAGTTTGATTTTGCTTTGATCTAGGTGCCATAGGACTATAGATAAGTAGCTAAAGCTGATACCTCAAAAAAGGCTTCTAGAGAACACAGCTGTGATCCTGTTCGCTTCTGCCCGGTCTACCTCAAAGGTTACCACCCCTGGAACAAGCTACACCTATTTTCAGCAGTGGCAGAGCACAGCCAGTTTCCTTCTGTGAACTGGTCAAGGAGCTGGGTTTGGGGGTATGGTTGCCCTCCTGTGAACTGTGATAACCAATGTGCAGAGCGACCCCTCCTTCCACTGCCCCTGCTACAAATAGCTGCAACCTTTAACCAGAGGACAGGACAAGCAGCAAAGGGAAATAAACAGCTCTGACCGTCACAGCTAAAGTCAGAGCTTCAGCTCAGATGAGTCAGCGCAGCCCCAGCTGTACTAGCTATGGGCTGGCTTTGTTTGTCCACTTGCAGGGTGCAAGCCAAATCACAAAGGAAAACTTCCCAACTGCTTGTCGTATTATAGTACAAGTAAAACAGCTAAATCTAAAGCCCTATCTGAAAATAGGCAGCATGCATCTTCCCTTCCTCACTCCATGAGATGTTTAAGAAGCCTGGCAGCACCAGACTTTTTTCAAGACTCTTCTGTGTTCAGGAGTGTGGCCTTTTCCCTCCTGGCAGGACATCAAATGTTCTTACCACTATAGTGTTTCAATGCTGTTAAACAATGCTTGCAAACATACACTTGGCCTCTAAGCAGTTCTATTAAGTTTTATGTAATCTTCAAAATCTTTCTTTCCTTGATTGACCATGTATGTAGGCTTTTGTTTACATTGACTTCTAAGTATGGATTTTCATTGTACAGATAAATTCAAAGACATAGGTAAAGAGGGTGGTAGCTACTTATTGATTCTTATCACCAATGTTTCAGTGAGCCAATTAGGAAACAAAACCAGTGCAGTGTAACCTACGCACCAAGTAAATAGACTGAGTGAGTGCTGGAAATCATAGCATCATAGAATTATAGAATAATTTGGGTTCGAAGCAACCTTCAAGGGAAATGCGGGGTTTGAAATACATGCAAGACTGAAATATGCTTCTATAAGCTGTTGTAAGAACAATGCAAAAACCTACCTTAATAGAAATAAGTTTCAGCACAAAAAGACAAAAAAAAAAGCCAAAATCATTACATATTTTATTTCCAACAAAGATTACAGTCAGTTATTTGTCAGTATTAAGACATTTAAGCGCTGGTTAATGCTAAGGAAGGTCATCTTATTGAACATCTGGGAAAACATGGAGGAATTTCTTTCTCCTGAAGTTCTACAGCCCTTCCAATCTTATGGTATGGGAAAGTTCCTCATTTGTCTTCAGAGTAAGAAAAGTCTTGTGGAGCTTGAAAATCTAATTTACTACATTCAGATCATAAAAACACATTCTTACCTCATATGTAAGACATGTTCTCGCACAGACTCATGTTAATGGTAAAAAGGCTATGAAAGAGAAGATGTGCTTTAGTGCCTTACACTACATATTGTTTCAATGAATTCAGAAGAAAAGTTCTGCTAGTGCAACCTTCATCTTTTTCCCAGGGAAGAGATTCAAAAATTTAATTTGCTTTGGTATTTAATTAAAATAAAATTCATTATGTACACATTTGTATGTTGCAACTCCTGTAATATTTAAAAACTACAAACCAGAAAAAAAAATACAGACAATCCTGGATTTTTTATTTTTTTTTATCAGAGTGATAAATAAGCCTACATGCTTCTAAGTCTCTAAGCAAGAGCACAATCAAACTGGCCTTTCTCCAGTCCATCAAGTCCCTCAGCCCATGCTGAGGTTGACATACTTCTGTAGGTGTCGAGGAGAATTCAGAAGCAGAGAGCAATAAGGATTCCCAAGAAAATAAATAATAAAATCACAAAGGCAAACTTTGTTTTCTGTTCCAGGGTCACGATGGAATTTGGTGTCATGTTCCCAGATGCCACACAAGTGGCAGTGAATACCTCTCCATCCATCATCAGAGAAGGTGAAATGAGTAATCCCACAGTTGCCTTCTTTTCATCATCAGAGTAGAAGCCATTTAGCTGCACTTTGCTATCTGTAAGGCAAAGGGGAAGCAACGTTAACTGCAAATAGCCCTTTTGTTTGTTTACTTCAATACAACTCTCTCATAATTGAGAAAAATGAGATGGAAAGAACTTGATGGCAGGGTCTGCTTCCTTCTGTGTCATATTTGAGACAAGTTAAAAATCCTGCAATGTTCTCTTGGCAGTACAGAATCCAGACACAAATCTTAAATGTCTCCTGACCAGAGCTGGCAGTAACCTCCCTCCAACCTACCATGTAATTTGTACTGAAGCAGAACGTTTCTTTCCAGCAAGGGTTAAAATTAGGGGTTTAACCACAGTGGTTAGCACAGAGAAAAGACAAATTTCAAGCCTTGCTGCAGGACAGGCAAACTGTAGTTGATGCTACTCTAAGGTGGGCGAGAAGGGTCTGAAAAACACATGTAGTTATGGTTTTACACAATGACCAAAAATGTTTTGAGGTGGGATGGACCAGGACCTACTACAAGCCAACAAAATGTGCATGTCCCCACCATGGAAAGCAGCAATCATTCAATGCCTGAAAACATTGCAGCACTGATGAAGAAAAGTCATAAATAATTTGTGTTTGAGAGACTTAGAAAGGCAGCTTGAAGTAAGTCAAGTAGAAATTTATCTCAAGGGTAAATGTTTCTAAGTGTTTTCCTGCTTAAAATCAGAATCAGGCTTACAAACATAGTTAGCAAGAAAATGTTTTTTATGTTAGCAGCTCTGCCAGATCAAGAGAAATGCCAGGATTTGGGATTTGTTCCTAGACAGCAGCTCATATGCTATGCTACTTCCCGCCTGGCACATCTGCTCCCTTGACTGACTATCTGAGTGTCTGTCTACCATTACTTCCTCCTCCTTTGCACACTGGATTTTCCTTCCAGCAGGAGGGAAGCTGGATGCCACAGCTTAGGCCTGGTCATCAGCACCATTGAAATTGCCTGTGAAGTGTCCTTAGGAAAAGAAAGGCTTCAAAACTGATTGAAAGACAACACTGTATTGGCTGAACATGTTGACTTCATGAACATGTATCGGCTGAACATGGATTTCTTAATGGAAAGAGGAAGAAAAAGAAATAGAAGAACACAATGCAGTACGTAGCACACACAGAAAAAAACTTCACATCATTATAGCCTTCATATCATATATGCTTCGTATCATTTTACAGATGGAATCATTATACTGATTCCATCACTGGACTGGGATCAGTAATTAGGCATAAGTAGATTAAGAAAACATGGCAATATTGGAATATTTCTAGGATTATCCTAAAAACTGTACCTTAAGCAAAATAGAGAAAGTATTAAAGCAACAAAAAATTGGAATTGCATGGCTATTATTGCCTGGTGTAATTTATGATGGAAAAGATAGCAAGATCAAAACTGCTAACTTTGTCTTTTGAAAAAGTGTCTCAGCTACCAGCTGATAAAAAAGTAATGCAGAGGACTGTAACAGAGAGAGTTAAAACTTAGGAACAACTGGTTTAATAAAGCCAACAGACATTTGGGGCTGGGGAAGGAGTAATATCTGGTGAAGGAAATAATGAATTCTAGCAATAATCTGATTATAAAAAAGAAGAAACATATAAACTGAGACAGAGTGTACCACTGTGGCACTGATGCTGCAGTGGAGGCCAAAGGTGATGGTGTCCCATTTAAAAAACTTCTGGCATTCTGATTTTGGAAAGATTTTCTGTACACAAATTATGTCATAGGGGTTTTTTTAAGCATATGTCTTCAGATAAACACATATTATATGCATGTAATTTTAGTCTTTCCTAAAACTGGAATTACACAATACAGTAATTACTCTTGCTTCCGCAGATCAGAGTGTTTTAGGAAAGGTTTTCCTGACATTTTTCGAGGCATTACCTGAATACAGTTAGCAACCATGGGAGAAAATGCAAAAGAAGGAAAATCTGTGAGTGTCAAGAAAGATGAACTTTTGATACACTGGTTTTAAATGCCAAACTTAGAATAGACAAAGGATTATGTAAAGAGTTTTGAAGAAACTTGATTTTAAAAATGGATGAGCCCATTAACCACTCCTTTTATGACAAAATTATGTTTAAATATCCCCACTGATATGAGCAGATGAGTACGTGAAAGGAGAAGGTAACTAGCTAAAGACATTAATTGGGCATATCTACAGACACAAGTAATATGGCTTGAAAGCATCTTGGCCTCACTCCTGGCTTCTGGTCATTCACCTGGAGCAACTGGTATAAGGGAGTCCACGGGTCCCACAACTTCCTCCCTGCCCATCATTTTCTATTGCGTCAGCAGACTTTCTCTGGCACTGAGCTTGAGAGTTTCTTTTCAACTGGAAACTTTCCCTGTACCATGCACACTGTACATGGCAACTTGTATTTTCTTGTAGAGAAACTCTGCACGCCTTGCAAGAGTTCCTCCATCCTGCCTGAGCTCCATCCTGCCTTGATGGTAGTTATAGCAGGCTGACAGGGAGGACAGGAACCCGGAGGAGAGTGTTAAGGAGCCACAGAGAGAGGCAGAAAGGCTCTTCCCCATGGCATGAGGGAGATTTCTGCTACAGCTGTACTGCAGATCCCAAGAGGCCAGAGACAATAGCATGAGTGAGATGCGCACTATAAATATCTCCATAAATATCCCCATTACAGCACAAAAGCATCCATGCAGCCAAAATAAATAAATATAAAAATAAAAAAATACATATCATGACAAGGGAAGTGGTAGAAAACAGATAAGAGTAATAATAACAACACAACCTGGCTGTGTTTCTTTTCAGCTTGTTCAATCACTAAATGCTGAGCCAAGTTATAGCAGGGGTGGCAGAGCCTCAAGCTTGTTTAAAAATTCATTGATGTACCCAAGATTCCTGCAGGTGCAGACCTGCTGCTTTCTTTTTTATTTCACATCTCAGGTAAAATCACAACTGACAGAAAAAACAGGTTATCCTTCACTTAAATGTCTAGCCCGGATTTTTTTTTGTTTTTTTGTCTGTTATTTTTGTTGCTGTTGTTGAAGGCAGATGTGTCCCCTTCAGCCACTTTCTGTAATGGATTCCTTGCAGATGTGTTTAATCCTTTGTTTAATGAGTAAACAGTTGCACATCACTCCATCCACATCAGGTTGTTAATATAATTTCTCCTTTCTAGTGTGCATACATCCACTAGATAGTTCAATTATAGCTCTCCTTGAGGTGGTGCTTACAGTCTAAGATAGCAAATTTATAAGGAAATGAAGAAATAGAGTAAAACTTGAATATCATTAGTGGTGTTAAATTGACAGGTTAATCTTTGGCACATCCTAAACCTTTATAGCCTTCACAAAGTTTCAGGTATTCACCTTCAGCCCTATTCACCTTCAGCCCTGTAGCTAAACTATGACCACAGGGCCTGGACAAATGTCACCAAAATGTAACTTTTCTGGACAAGCCACTAAGATATTTGAAGTTAAAATATCACTGAATTAATTAGTTGATAGAGCTATCTGCACATTCATCTGAAGGATGCAAATTCACAGGACTCTGAATAGTTAAGCTTTTTCAAAGCTCCTTTAATTGTTTTTTCAGTACTTTTAGCATTTCTTTTGTTTCAAAGTTGACCTTAATTGACAATTGTTGCACATTAAAAGGATTTCTATAGGGCTCACAGTTTAAAGCTTCTTACTTTGAGAACAATAGGACTAAAAAAAGAATGGCTTTAAGATCTGCACCTCTAGGAACAACATACTTACAATTAAATGTGGTTTTGTTCTGCTGTTTAAACTGCTCCCTTTTTATAACCATGTACAACATAAACTGCATTTTGCATCAACACCCATATGTTTATGTTCTTACTATAAAAGATTTGCATGTTGGTGAGTAGTCACAGCCAAAGAGACTGTAGGAAATCACATCCCAGTTTGCTGAATAGAATCTTACTTCTACCCATTTTGCCAGGTTCTGTATCCTACCAGCTCATAAACTTGCATATCATCCCATCCCTGTAGCTGCAGTACTCTGAGATACAGAGCAGCTCTGGAGCTGACCTTCAGCTGCCATAAATTGTTCCAATACAGTTGGAGATACACACAGATTAGAATTATTGGCCCTTCATCTTTCAAAATACTGATGAACTGGTAATTCAGGAAACCATTGAAGACATCCAGGCTGAACTGTGACATTCACAATGTATGTGAACATGGGTACAAAGCAAATATTTTAACTAAAAATATTAACAATCAAACACCATATAGAATGACAATCTGTTTATTGCTATTTCTTGACAAATGATTCACTTTACACTGTTCCATGTAAATCACATAAAACAAATAGAAAAGCCTCTGAAACAAGCAAGGTTGAAGGAGTAATTTAACTAGCAGAAAACTCTTTGAGTCACAGGGGCCTGCAGCCTTAATAACTAGACACAAGGCCAAGTTTCCTGCTACTGCAGCAAGCTATGCTGTTCTGCTGACTTAATCACCATCTTTCCTACTTACATCTTTGGTCCTGCAAAATTTGCTTGATAAAAATTACAGATAAGCAACAAACAGCAAGACATTAAAGATCAAGATATTTAAAGAAATTAAACATTATATTTTTATCTCTCTTTTAAGTCAATACCTAGGGATTTTCTTTCGCCCTTCTTGTTCACTCAGAATTTACTGGCTTGATCTGTAAGGTCCTGGGACTTAACAGGGTGCTTCACCACATATGCCTGATATGCAGGTATCCTATATTAGTGGAGCAATAGGTTTTCCATTATGAAATATCTCATGGAATGTAGCAAGCAGACAGCTATGCCAAGACCATGTGCATGATTTTCCTATACCACCCATACTAGTTTCACTGATTACTCACTTCCTTAGCTACAAAAACACATGGCAAGTTTCTTCAGGCTCTAACATCTGTACACAAAATATTTGAGAAAAGATATTTCCATGCACTCACAGCTCAGTTGCTGTGATTGACATTTTAAACCTACCTTAAATAAACAAAATTTGATTACAAAAAGTACCAGGCTAGCCCATTAAATTACATGTGCACTTCTGTTGTACCTGAATGCTTCTTAGGTTCCTTCATACTGTATCCTGTACTGTTGCCTGCTGCACCGGAGTCTCTTTCCAACTGTATATATTGGATATATTAGCAATGCCCTTTTCACCTATACTTCATTCTTTTCTTCTTATAGATTTGATGCCAAGGTGCCATTGTCCTTTCCCTGCAGGCACATATCCTCATCATCTCGCAACAGCTTTTAAGGAGAGATCTTTGTGTGCAAAAAGAGCCCCATGGTGCACTATTCAGCAGTTAACACTGCTAAAGCAAGTTGTTGGGGTTAATTTTAGCAATAAAAAATGCTAGAAAGGGATCTGTTATTTTTTTCCATAGACCCTCTCTAATACCATGCATATCACTTTTACTTAATGCACCATGGAATGTTTAAAATGCAAGCTCACCTTTAATGTGTGAATGTACACAAAAAATATTTTGAATTCCTCTGCACAAGCTGTGTAAGGATGATTTATACAAAAAAGGTCAAAGTTATTCCAAAAACTTGAATTACTCACTGCATTTTCTAAAGTAATTGTTAGCTTTTCAGCAGTTACTGAAGGCATGAATCTGTGAAGCATCAATATATTTACACCATTCAGGGATCTGTGCAATGGTTTGAAATATGCACTCGACAGACTGTTCTCCTTCTTCAGTATACACTTCTTTCAAAAAGAGGGTGTACAGATACAGAGGCAACAGTAGTGCAACCCTTCTCCATAGTGAATATTTTAAAGGTACCGCAGTAATAAGATAACCAAAAATGCTAAAGCTTTTAAATCCAATAACATGGCCAATATCCGTATGGGCTGCATCCTACATGAATCAGAAAGTTGAAAATTTGTCATCCTAAGAGTCATAAACCCATACCAAAAGAAATATTTCTAGCTCAAAATGACAAGAAATGGATTCTAGACTAGCCTGTCTGACATCAGTAAAAGATGAACCGTAATATACTTTTCAGAAAGTAAATAGGGAATACACAACAATATAGTCAGTATATAGTAATTTAATTATTGTTATTTTGAAGTCTAATGTCAGTATTCCTGACCTGGTATGGAGGTCGTAATAGAGAATATTAGCCAGGTATATGCAATATAAAGATTATAACTTTATTAAATGCATGAAGAAAATTAGACAATCAATTTCTGTGAAACAAATACCTTCATCTAATGGAGGGGAAACTTGACCCATTTCCCACTGCAGCAGTTACAGGTAGTTACAAGTATCTTCAGTTTCCATTCCCCTGCACCTTTCTTGTAATTCATAAGCATAAAGGATAAGAAACAGCCAAGAAATCAAGAAATACCCAACTTCAAAGGCTGCTGTTTGAAGGCTTAGAATTTTGCATGAAAAACTACAAATTTGAATGAGAATCCTGTTTGTGTGTTAGAAGTAATTAGTTGACAACACTATTGCTTTTTTAAAGTAAGGCTATAATTTCAGCTCTGCCTCAGCAACACTTCAACGGATTCTGCTTGGCTGAATACAGCAGTCGCCTTGCAACCTGTCTGAAACCATCTTCAGCAGAACATTAACATTCAAAAGGTGCGCCGAAAAATAAACCAACTGAAAAAAACCCTACAGGATACTCCCATGCCTTTGCAAAATCAGACCTACAATCTGCTAGTGCCTCTTTCTTCTCTATAGATTGTTGCCATTAATGTGTCTTTTTAACGCCAATTAACACTCTTTTTCCAGTTATTCCAAATAATGATTATAATATCTTAATATTACAATATCTTAATCCTTTATACATCTTAAAATATAGTGGATTCTATGAATGCCAGTGGTATACTTTCTTTAGAAAATAAACCTACATTGCAATGGGAGAGGATACAGTCAGTAACATTTGATGCTTAACTTCTGAACTTGTATCTAGGGTTTTTTGCCCTGGGAGTTGTACTTGTTTCCACATACTAAAGCTGCCCTTGATATAGTTGCTTTTTATTTTGAGGGAAAATATCTAACTAAAGCGAGAAGGTTCCTGTTTTCCTTTCCCATGAGAAAAAATGAAGTCAATTTTAGAATGTCAGTCAGGTAGGCTGATTAAAAAAACGTAAGGGTTGTTTTTCTGAGAGTTTTTACTTGAAAACAAGGAGGCACACACACACATACATCCACACCAAGACCCCAAACCATTTTAGTGTGATGGAATGTCATTTGTTTTGATCTCTTACAGGGAACTTTATTTTTCAGATATCCCATATTTTCATAGACCAGAAAAAGAATATGGGTATTATTCTGATCCCATATTTCCTTCAGGCTTCTGTTATGGACAACAGATTTAAAGCTCACAAGAATTATCTTCCTTTCTCTACCCCTTGAGGATTTTCCTGTGGAAACATTCTGTATCTTAAAACATTAACCTTGCCAACCACATTGTCTTTGGCAGGGTCAACATTGTGGCGCATGGGACTATCATTTTGTGCATGTAGTAGGACAAAATATGCTTGCAGGGATGATAAAAAGTTGTCACCCAGATTACCACAATGCAGAGATGATAATTTTGTGGACACCCATGAAGGCAACCGGAGTCATCCATGCACCCTGGGGTGGTCTGCCTTAAACCAGTTGACAGTCTGGCTTTTTATGCCTTACAACCAAAAAGAAAGAAGGAAGCACCTCCTCTTGCTGTCACATAAAAATCTCCATGTAGGGCTCCCTCAGCACCTTCCTCATTGCAGGGCAAGCAAGTAACAGGGGCTATCAAGGGACCTAGGACTGGCGCACACAAATATTCTGTATGTGATATTTAGTTGCCAGCACGTTGCTTTGCAGAGTAGCTATACCTCAGTATAAGCCACAAGCCAGCATTCAGTATGAATGCATTATGCTCACATCAGGGTATACCTCTGCCACTGCAGGAAAACATTTCAGGAAAGAATTTTCATGTCCTTGTTCTCCTTTGCACATGTGGGTGTAGGTCAGTCTGATTCTGTGTTCTCCACGCTCTGTATCCTTCAGGATCTATTCTTCCAGACAAGCTTTAAAAACGGTGTCCTAGAACCCCTTCCTACACTTCTCTTAATCCCATCAGCATCTCTTATTCTGTGACTTTAAAGAGCCAGCTTGTAATTTCCCTTTGTAAATCTTTGGGGATTTTCCACTTTCCGAGCCTGAGCTCCACGCAGCTAAATTAAATCCACCTCATTGCTGCACTCTGCAGCTTCTGGAACAATAATTGACAAGGTTTAGTAACCCATCCTTGTCTGGAATATTCATGACAAGACTTGACAAAAGAGGCTGGATTACATTCCCAGAAGATTTCTGGCATAGGAATTTCATAACATTAGCCAGAAACTTTATATTTTGTGTGTAAGTGCTCTCAAATCAACCAAAGTCTTACAGACCCAGTAGCATATTACTGCAGCAGCACTGATCTGTGATCAAGGCAAAGCTGATGTGCTTTCTTGAGGCGTAACTTTTTGTCATGAAGAAACTCTTCATCACACTTTTCCCTTTAAACAATTCTCATTTTAATAGAAGTTGTCATCCACTCAGCTCCCAGAAACTGAGCAACTCTGCAAGAAAACAAGGAATGATTCATTTCTTAGAGGAAGACAAATCATAAGAGTGTGAATCTATAATTCAGCAATGAGGGAATTCCCACAGAAGGGGAGGTTTTCTCCTATCACTCTATATGCATTTTATGTTAAGTAGACATTAGATAAAAAAAAACCCAATACCTGAACCTCAGAAATAATCCACCTGGGTTAACACATAAAAGCTCAATGCCCAATGCTGCTGACACAGTGGGAGTTGGACTCTAGAGGAGGCATATGCACTGATTTTGCTAGGTTTTGGTCCCAGTAAGATTAAAGCAGGAGCCAAGAATTAAGTGGAAAAGCTCAGGCATGTCTCTGATCAAGTCAGTCAGAGAGGGAAGACAGGAGGACAGCCTAGTAAGGCAGTTATTAGCCAGGGACTGCTTTGGATCTCAGTTTCAGAATTAGGTTTTTCTAGTCTCCTTAATGGTGCTTTAGGCAGCTAAAGTTTTTGAGTGTGACTTTCAGTTTAATGGATGCTACAGGGTCAGGTCTTGTGGGGCTTGCAACGACTGCATCATATCCTGGCTTTCAACCCTAGAGGCTGCAAACTCCTAAATTATTTCATTTGAAAACGGTATGCTTCACATGTGCCTTTGAATGTAAATGATGCAAAATTCTAAATAAATATCACAAATACATTGGTATTTCAGGTAATTTCCTACTGCACAAGTAATGGGATGCATTTGGATCTCCAGCTATTTAATAGGGAAGTTCCTTTAATTCTCTTCGTAGAGAGTGTTTCTCAGCCAGTATCATTAAAATATTTTCCACAGTCTTGGCTTGCTTTGCTGTAGGGTTGTGTTTTACTCTTAACAACTTTTTGAAACAGGAAATATGAATATAATCATATTTAATATTTAGTGCTTCAGTTCCAAAATTGCTACCTATTTCAGAAAGTGTAAATAAGGACAGCCTTTCAGGAAACTATCAGATTTTGATTAAAAGCCATGAATGCAATCCTGAGACATTCACTGCAGTTCAAAAGAGACTCCTGCCAACTTTTCTGGGTGCTTCTATTTTTGTCTGCTCACAGATCTGTTACTTACTTTTGAGAGGGGGGATGGGGGCCTTGAAGTCCTGCATGGTACTAAGTCCATCACTGTACAAAGTAGCAACATGCCACATACTCAGTAGCAGGCATCCCTCTTGCAGGTCTTCTGCCACCGTACTTAACACAGATGGAAAAGGATAGCGCAGACTTACTTTTTCCTGCAGTTTGCTCTCACAGATGTTTATATGGGGCTCCCATAAACCTCACAGCTAACATCAAGAACTGACTTTCTGCGTCAGGTCTGTAGAGATAAAGTAAGGTAGAAAGATTTCAGCTGATTCAACAGGATTTGCAGCCCAGCACAGCTCCCTCTTCTCCTGCAGAAAAAGGGGGCAGGCCACGTGTTAAGGGTCACATGTTAAGTTGCTTAATACACTGAATCTTTATTTTCCCCTACAGTTGAATTCAATTGCCGCTAACATCTGGAGGCATCCTTCTGTATAACATGTATTTGACTGGAAGTCTGGACTGATTCTAGCAAGTACTGTGAACATTCTGTCCACAGAGTCAGATCAGGTACCTCTTAAACAACATAGAGGTTCCCATACCCACTTTCCCTCTCAGGCCTTGCAGTTCTGCCGCTGGCACTCTACCACCTCCATCATAAAAGACATCCTGCAAAATAAGCCCATTTACAGCATTCATGCCCTCACTGAAACCACACTGTGTTTTCAGGGTAACTCCATTGCTTTTCTTGTTTTGTGCATGCAGGGGGAAGTTTTCTTTGGCAGTCCTGTGACGGTGCATGAATATCCTCCTTAACATAGGTAATTCAAAATAACAATGTAGTTTAGACATTTTCTGAGAGCAGCAGGCAAGCAACATGACTGCTAACTTCTTGCTAGCAAAGCTATCTGGGGCACACATGGGTTCTTTATGGTAACGTCAAAAGAAGACTTTGACAAGGCACAATCTGTTTCCCTGCCCTCTCTATTTAGTACAATTCTATGTTGCAATTTCATCTCTGTGATCCAAATATTAGCCAGCATTTTCCATGGCAATTACTTGAGCTCTCACATATATGTTTGATTTGGCACATCCTTAAAATTATTTTTGTGGGACCAAGTAAAACTGAAAAAAAATAAAAACCTGGAACATTTCTGAAGGGTGCCACAGCCTGGACAGCAGGTATCTACCATTGCCTGGGCAAAGCAGGAAGTATAAAATGTTAGGGAGGGTAAAATATTCATATGTCTGAAGGAAAAGCGGTATTATAAATGAGATTTACTTTGGCGATTGTGTGGCTTCCCTGCTTTCCTGTCCTAACATAAGTGGTTATCTCATGTTTGCATCTACTGCTATAATCTTTAGCAACAATGGGTGCACAAACCAATGAGGCTGGAATCCTGGCTTGGCCAGAGAAAGCCATGAGAGATTTTGTTTTGCATTCAGTATAAGTATTGTCCATATTCTGATGATCGATGCTGACAAGTTTTATGATGAAATCTGGGCAAGAACAAAGTGAAAATAACAAATACTGGGGCAGGGAGGGCTGTTATGTGTGGAGAATGGAGAGGGGAAAGGGAACAAGGATAAGTTGTGGGGTGACAGCACCTTCTCTGGAGGAATCTAAAGGGTCCCAAAAAAGTAACAGAGTCCTAAAAGGAATCTAAAGTATGATGCAGATGGCTCTAAATCTAAAGCTCTCACATTCCTATTTGTGTTTACTTGTATGCAGCCGTGGCCATAGTGCTCATTTCAGGCATTTCATCCTGAGCATCTCCATTATTATTATACTCTGTTTGACTTGATGATTTTACGGGTCTTTTCCAACTTAGTTGATTCTATGATTCTACAATTGATTATGGTTTTGCCACAAAAGTTGACAAACCACGTCCTGCTTCAGCCTTCTTGGAAGTGCAAATTGAGTCACTCACTTCTAACTGACATTGAGGGATGGCAGGAATGGGGGTCAACAGAGCGCAGTATAATACCTATAAAGTGCAATATGCCATCAACTTAAACCAGAGGTAGCATTCACTTCATTAACTGATTGATATTTAGTACCTCAGAGGCTGTGTTTGCAAATTATACTGCATTAATATTGATTTTTTTATCTGTATTTTTAGTGTGCACCACAGAAATATCAAAAAAAGAGGAAAATCCCTAACAAAATTTACATAATTCACCATAAGAGCCAAGATTTCAAAATGAGTTAACCTTCTTTGCATTTTTCCTCACTTCCCATTTTTCTCTTAATGCAGCCAAGATGTGACACCTAACATAACACGACAGCACTTCTTCTGCCGAAACATAAAGGTTTGCAACAACTTCTATTTCTCTTCCTACAGCTGATTTGTGCAAGCAGCTGTATAAAATTCAGATGGTGTCTGAACAAAAGAGAGTACAAGATGTCTTGTGAGTAGCAGCTCCATAGGAACACTGATTTAAACTTACACATTACGTGGAGACAGGAGAACAAAAGTGTCTAGATAGTTATATCTTTAGTTATATCTATGGCTATATTTTTAATCCATAGGCTTATTAGTCATTAAATAAGCAATGTGCAAATTTACTGCTATAATGCTGAAGATTAAGAGACTGGATTAGGATGCCTTTCAAAAGACATCAGTGCATTATTTAGGAATAGTGGTTTGGTGTAATGCAGTCCAGTAATGTTAGTCAAGGCACATTTTATGTCTAAGTATCATTAAAAAAACCCCAGCAGAGTAACATCACTGAACATATTTTATTGTTTAAGAAATTGTAAACGCTACCTAACATTCCCATTCCCACATTTGCTAGCTCGCCTTAAGAGTCATCTCAGAATCATAGAACCATAGAATCACAGAATAGTTTGGGTTAGAAAGGACCTTAAGATCATACAGTTCCAACCCCCTGCCATGGGCAGGGACAACTCACACTAAACCATGTCACCCAAGGCTCTGTCCAACCTGGCCTTGAACACCGC
>WYDI02021200.1:7870-19453 GCA_009867235.2 Psittacus erithacus | reverse complement strand
GATGGCACAGGGGGTGCGAGGACAAACACCACCTCAGGAGCACACATGGGTGAGAAGCCAAGGGGGGACTGCACTGGCGGGGGGGAACACTCTG
This sequence comes from Psittacus erithacus, assembly GCA_009867235.2. Taxonomy (NCBI): domain Eukaryota; kingdom Metazoa; phylum Chordata; class Aves; order Psittaciformes; family Psittacidae; genus Psittacus; species Psittacus erithacus. The sequence continues at coordinate 19,359 of WYDI02021200.1, read as the reverse complement.
CAAATGTTAGCAAGGTCAGGGCACTACCCTTTAAATGCTATAATTTATATATATATATATGTCTATATATATATATATGTGTCTGTCTATACACGCACCCGCAGCCACCCGCACCCGCACGCGCGGCCGTCACCCACCGCCTGGCCCCGGGCCGGCCCCGCTCCCGCTCGCAGCAGCAAATGAGCTCCTTCCAGGAAAATCTGCCTAAAAAAGTCCGGAGCGTGGCCCCCGCTCCCGGCCCCGCCGTGCTCTGCCACCCTCTGCCAGTGCCAGGGCCGGCGCCGGTGCCGGTGCCCGCGTCTCGGCTGGCTCACTCCCGGTCACCATCTTCACTGCTGCCTGCAATGAATGGAGACGTGTGAGTGGGACCCAAAGATCCCATGGGACGCATGACCCTTCAGAGGATGACCACAGGGCACAGGGTGTCCCACGCTCAGTTCCCACCATGGTCTCTGTACCACCAGGGGTGTCAAGGGGCTCAGGACTCACCTCCTATGGAGTCCATGTCCGAGTCGGAGACGTGGGTGATGGAGAACCGGGACACCGGAGCAGGCGACACCGTGAACCGGGAGAACTGGATGGGCAGGACCTGCTTCTGCACCGGCACCAGCGCGGGCAGCGCGGGCACAGCCGGGTCAGGCTCCACCGGCGGCCCCGTCAGCGAGGCCATCAGCGACGGCTTCACCGGCATGAGCGGGAAGTCATCGTCCCACTCAAAGCCACCGCCTGCGACACGGATCAAGGGGGCTGAGCCCACTGTGGGGTCACCCCAGCCTGGCCCACTGCCGCCCCCCACCAGCCACTTACTCTCTTCCGAGGCGTTGCCATCAGAGGAGTCATCCGAGGCTCCGAGCCGGTCTGCGGGGCTGGGGGGGCTGCTGCTGTCAGGGGGCTGCCCCAAAGGCTGGGGGGGCTCCGGGAAGCTCTGCTCAGCCAGCTCCCTCGTGGGGCTTTCCTGTGCAAGGGGAGACAAGCGGGAGGAGACCCTGGGGATGGCTCCCACCATCGGTCCCGTTGGACAAGGACGGCATCCTCAAACACCACAGGGTCACAACCAGCACCCAGTTCTGCCCACCCCACGGCCACCTACCTGGTCGAAGAGGTAGATGGTAACGTCATCGTAGAAGGAGACGGCCTTCTTCTTGCGCTCCAGGTCCTCGCAGAAGGCCTCGGAGAGCAGGCTGGGCATCTTGAGGAGGCTGCGCAGGTTCCTGCCACTCTGGCTCTCGGCCACCACGATGGGCACGGCCGCCGGCTCCTCCTCGCTCTCCTCGCTCTGCTCCTGGATGTTGTAGCAGCGCAGCTCCTCATCGGACTCATCGCTGTCCTCCGTGTCCTCCTCATCCTCCTCCGGCTCCTCGCGGCGCTCGGGGGCTGCCGGACGGGGCTCCCGGGGGGATTTCAGTGGGGACAGGCCGGAGGGTGACTCATCCCCTGGTCGCAGTGTGCTGGGGCCCCCCGGCGCATCGCCCGCCCCAGTCCCCTCGGGGGGCAGCCCCAGATCCCCAAGCCCCGGTGCGGGGGGCACAGTCTGCTCATCCCCAACCGCGGCCCCCCCATGTCCCGGGATGCCCTCCGGCACACGGGTCCCTCCGATGGAGGCCGGCTCCCCGGGGCTCAGCGGCACCGGGGTCAAGAGGAAAGTCTTGTGTGGCACAGAACTGCCGGGGTGCAGGGAGCTGCCCGGCACCAGCCCCGTGCCAGCGGGACGCTGCTCAGTGCCAGGCGCCTGCCCCGTGGGGCTCATCGGGGTGCTCCCAACCTCTGCCCCACGCCAGTCCTCCACCAAACCCCCAGGCATCAGCGCATCCACTGCCACCGCAGCACCGGGCGCTGCTGGGGGGCCGCCGGGTGCCCCAGGGGGGTGCAGCAGGTCCTCTCCCAGCATGGGGGCTCGCCCTATGTCCTTAACAGGGGAGTGGGGACCCTCCTCTGCCTCTGGGGTCCGGGACCCATCGCTGTCCTCCTCATCCTTGGGGCCACGCTCGGCCTCGGCGTCGTAGTCGGAGAAGTACGCGGAGTCGCGGTACGGGTTCTTCTCGGCCAGGCTGTGCAGCTCGGCCCCGAGCGCCGTGGGGAGCCGCGGTTCGGGGGCCGGACCCTCGCCCTCGCCCCCCGGCAGCCCTGGCGCTGCCTTGCCCAGCTGGCTGAAGGGCTCCGGCTCCCGCGGCTCGTGGGGCTCCTTGAGGACGAACTCGGGGGACTCGTTGTTCTCGGTGTCGTAGCCGCTGTCGAGGGCCTTGGCCTGGCCGGCGGGTGCGAAGGCGGCGGTGGGGCTGCACACCTCGCAGGAGCTGCCCGTGGATGGGATGTCCAGCGACTCCAGGGAATCCGGCGTCCCCGCCTGCTTCTGCAGGGACTTGAACGCCGGGGCCGCCTCGGCCCGCTCGATGGAGTCACCGGAGAAGTCGGTGAAGACGCCCGAGGTCAGCTCGGCCGTGTCCTCATCGCTGCCCTCCTCCACGCTGGGGAAGCTGGCGCTCGAGCAGGTCTTGTCCGGTGTCCGGTCTGGTGTCCGGTCCGGTGTCCGGTCCACGTCACCCGTGGCACACCCGGCACTCTTGGCAGCAGCCTCCATGGGCACCAGCGCAGGCGCCTCAGGAGCCTCGGGCGCGGTCTGGGAGCCATCTATGCCAGGCTCCGCAGGAGGGCTGGGGCTCAGGGTGCCGGTGCCAGCCATGGCGGCCGCCTCCTCCAGCCCCGGTGCAGGCGCAGCGTGGGGCAGCGGGCTGCGGGCAGGGCTGCTCCCCTCCGCACTCTCCTCTGGGTGGGCATCGTGCTGGGCCCCTGCTGCCGCGGCGGGGGCCGTGGCGGGGCCCCACGGCGTGGCGGGGCTGCCAGCCAGCGCTGCTGCTTGCAGGCGGCCCGAGGTTGATGAGTCACGGCTGTGCCAGGCCTGACGCCGTGGGGAGGGCGAGCAGCACGGGGAGGAGGAGCCGCCGGCCGTACCGGGGGGCTGATCCTGCCACGGGCGGCGGAAGTCGTGTCCCGGCGGAGACCCCCCGAGCTGGCCGCGTGGCACCGTGCCCAGCGGCTTGGCCATGAGCCCACGGAAGGTGATCATGCGGCGGTAGCACCAGCTGTCCCCGGCCGCCGCCTCGGCGGGGCTCCCACTGCCGATGTTGTTGTTGGAGGAGCTGTTGGAGGCCCAGGGGTGCCGCTGGGATGCGGGGCTGGCGCCCTGCGCCGGCGGGGGGCTCGGGGGGCTGTCCTCACCCAGCTCCACCGCCACGCAGTCCGCTCGCGCCCCGCTCTGCCCCGGCACGCACCCGCCCGGGGGGTCCACCCGCAGCTCCCCGTGCCCACGGGGGCTGTAGGCGCAGGTCAGGGATGGCGAGACCCCCAAGGGGTCGGTGAAGACGCGGGGCTGGAAGCTGGGCCCGGGCCAGTCCTGCCCGCCCGGCTGCGGGGGCTCCTCCTCCAGCACGTACCCCTCGGCCCCGCGGCTGGGGGACGGCTCGTAGCCCCGCGGCTCCTGCCTGGGGCAGGGGTAGGGGTAGTACTCGGCGCACTCCCAGGAGCCATCGCCGGCGGGCGCATGGCCCAGCAGCGGCTCCATGCTGAGGGACACCGTGGGGCTGCTGTCGGAGTCGTAGGCGCTGCCGCTGCGGGTGCCCGGGGCTCTCCAGCAGGACGGGGGCCGCAGGGGCCCGCGCTCGCCCTCGGGGCTGTAGGTGCACATGGCATAGTCCAGCTCAGCGCCGCCGTCACCGGGGCCCTCGATGCGGATGTAGTACTCGCTGCCCAGCGAGGGGCTGTGCGCGCCCAGGATGGGCACCACGCCGGGCGCCGGCAGCCCGGGGCAGCCCGGTGGCTTGCACTCATAGCACGAGGGGGAGACCCCCAGGCTGAGGCGCGCCGTTGTCGTGGCCGGGTAGTAGAGGTCGTGGTAGCGAGCGGCGCTGCTGGGGCTCAGCGACCCCAGGGGTGCCTGGAAGTGCTCGGTCTTGGTGTGCTCCCACTTGTACTCAAAGTTGAGGCCGTGGCTGGTCTCCATGACGGTGAGGATGTCGTCCCCATCCGAGGGGAAGCCGTCAGCCGAGAACTGCTCCAGCAGCGGGAAGGAGGAGAGCTCGGGGCCGTGGTGGCTGGCGCTGGAGCTGCCATTGGGCTTCATGGAGTTCCAGCGCTTCTCGAACTCCTCCTCCGCTTCTGTCGCCCCTTTGGCGCAGAGGTAGGAGAGCAGCAGATGGACCTCCTCTGCCGTCGGGCGCTGCTCCGGCTGCAGCCAGCAGAACTGCATCACCTCGTACCTGCCGCAGCGAGGGGCCAGGGTCAGCCCCTGCCCCGCGCCCGCCCGGGGATGAGGAGAGGGAAGGGGCAGGATGCGGCCTCACCAGCGCTCCGACAGTGAGAGCTTCAGCTGGGGCTTGGGCAGCTTGAGCTGCTGCTCCTTGATGGCGTAGGCGAGCACTTGCCGGTCTGAGTAGTGGTCATAGGGCTGGCTGCCCAGCTCAAACAGCTCCCAGATGGTGACACCCAGCGACCTGCGGGCAGGGCAGGATGCTGGGGACACCGGGAGACCCCCACAGCGCTCCCAGATGGTGGCCCCAAACCCATCCACCCCGATGTATCCCACATCCCTCGTGCCAGCCGCCTCCCTCTGCCCGTCCAGGCCCCGCTCACCAGACGTTGCTGGCCTTGGTCTGGTCCACGATGAGCAGGTTGCCGTGCACCTCGTCGATGAGCTCGGGTGCGATCCAGCGCAGCGGCACCCACAGCTGGTCGGCCGTCACGAAGTAGTCGTCCTGCCAAGTATGCAGGGTCAGTACGAGAAGAGAACGTCAAACCTACGCGTTAAGGGACCGGCCACACCGCGGCAAGAGCTGCCCCCGCCCCACCATCCCCTGCTCTCCCCAGCCACCCATCCGCAGCCACCCCAAGTGCCTTATCCCCCCATGGTACCTTCAACCCAGCCCTGAGCCCCGTCCCCTACTCCTCCTGGCAACCACCTCTCCTTCCTGCCTCCCATCACATCCTTCCTCCCCTCTGCCTGCTCCCCTTCATGTGTGTGGATGTGTTTTGGGTCCCAGCATGCAGCCCTCAGCCCCTTCCTTCCCCAAACGAGCCTTACTTTGTATTTGCAGTGCGAGAGCCCGTAGTCTCCAATCTTGACGGTCAGGTCTGCGGTGAGCAGGCAGTTCCGCAGAGCCAGGTCGCTGCCAAGCAAACCCCAGTGCTGTCACCGCTGCCATGGGGGACAGGGGGGAACCCACTGCCCAGGGACCCCACCAGTGTGCTGGTGGTGGCAGCAGGATGGGTATGCAGTGGCGGGATTCACTGCCCAACCCTGGGTGTGCCGACAACCAGCCACCAAGTGCACAGCAGGAATGCCTGCACAGCTCCAGCTGCATCTCCATCCGTCCGTCCATCCATCCATCACGCGCTGAGCCAAGCAGAAAGTGGGTGTCCCCAGGCAATGTGAGCCTGGCACGGAGCCGCGCTCCCGGCGGCACACGAGATCCCCAGTGCGGCACCGGTGCGGCAAGATCTATGGAAGCCGGGATGCCCACAGGGATGACCCTCTCTGGCACAGCCGGGGACTCCCCATCGCCCCAACCACAGCACTGAGCACCCTCGCAGGGACCCACCCGCAGAGCCTGGTGGGTGGGCAAAGTCCGGTGGCCCCCGATGACAGTGCACCCCCTCCTCAACAAAATCACTGATGCTGGAGTCTCCATCTGCAACTCACTCAGCACCAGGATATTGTTGGGCAGGAGGAGCAGCGGTGGGGCAGGAGCGATGGCATCCTGGGTACCCCGTGGGTCCAGATCCTCTGATTCCTCCCAGGAAGGGGGGCACCAGGGCAGCCTACCTGTGGATGTAGTTGTTCCTGTGCAGGTGCAGGACACCACAGGCCACCTCGCATGCCATCCTCTGCAGGGTCAGCAGGTCGGGGGTCATGGCTTCAGCCCCCCGGCAGCTCCGCAGGTACCCCTTTAGGTCACCCTGCAAAGCAGAGCCACCATCACCATCACTGTCACCATCACACTGCAGGCTCAGCAGGGCACAGCGATGCTGTGCACCCTGCCTCCAGCCCTGCAATCCCCCCGGTACCTCATGAACCTGTCCCACAGCAGCACCTCAGGGAGTAGGACAGGACACAAGGTGACACCCAGGACTCACCAGTGGGCAGAACTCCATCACCAGCAGGTATGGGGTGACCTCAGCGCACTGGGCCAGGCACTGCAGCAGGTTGGTGTGCTGGAGGGCCCTGTGTGGGGCAGAGCAATGGGGACACATCAGCGTTGTGTTGGTTATGGTGGGGGAACAGCAGCAGCCCCCAGGGAACCATCTCCCTCCCTCCTCATGCTTGGGACCAGCGCGGGGGCTGCCAGGAGCGCCGGGAACGGGTACCAGCATGTCCCAGCGCCCCAGAACACACCACAAAGGGACATTTGTTCAGCTCTGCAGGGCAGAGAGCAGCTTTGCAACCCCCCCCCGCCTCCCAGTCGTGCTCTACCATGACCTCACCGCAGCCCCCACGCCACAGCCAACAGCCCTTGTCCTGCCGCAGTATGCCCAGGCAGAGATGGTGGAGCTGGGACACAGCTGTGCTGCCCAAAGAGCTTGGCCAAGCACCTCTATGGGGCAGCCATGGTTCTGCTCAGCAGCCGAACATGGCACGGGGGGGACCAGGCACCATCCAACAGCAGCAGCACCGCAGTGACCCCACATGTACCTGTAGGGCTGCGCTTCCTCCAGGAACTGCATCTGGTCCTGCACACTGGCGCTCGCCTTCAGCTCCTTCACCACCACCTGAGTGCTGCTGATGCCTGAGTTCACCTCGCCCAGGAACACCTGAGGTGAGGGATAGGTTCGTCCCGTCCATCCGAACCCCGAACCCCGTCCTGCGGAGCCGCGCTGTCCCGGGGCACCCTGCCCCGCCGCTCACCTTGCCGAACCAGCCGTGCCCAATCTCCTTCAGGTAGAGCAGGCTCTGCCGCCCCAGGTCCGCCGACTTGAGGAGCTGCACTGTAACGGAGCACATCCAGCTGCCCGCGCGCCCCGCACCCTCCGCCCGCCCGCCCAGCATCATGCATTACCCGCCGGTGCCCGCCGAGCGCTGCCATCCCCACCATGCCACCCGGTGCCAGGCCCTGCACTGCCCCGGGGTGCTCTGGAGCGGCCATCCCCAGGCACCCGGCAGCCAGAGCATCCTCCTGGCCAGGCATCACCCCACAGCCACTGGGGAACACAGGGTACCGGTGTCCCCACATTGGGTGGCCCCTTCTCCTCCCTGGGGACCAGGGAAAGCAAAGCCAAGCCCAGCCGGAGCTCTGGCATTTAGCCCTTTCCAAACTCCCCCCTCCCCAGCCCCCGTGCAGGTCCTGCCCCTCGGGCACCCATGCCAAGGGCAGGCAGCAATGGGGCCATTGTTGGGCTCCACCACACTGCTGCCATTCTCCGGGCTGGGGCGTGACACTGGGAGGGAGGGGACCATGGCCAGGAACCCCCCACATTCCTCTCCCACTCGTGGGCTTGTTTACATGGGTCTGGGACTCACCAGTGTCCCAGTTCGGAGCCCCCTGTCCCCCATCCCACGACAGTGGGCTACATCCTGGTGCCATGCATGGGGCTGGGGACAAGCTACTGCAGACCATTGCACAGAGGGACAGTGGCAACGCTCCCCTCAACTGCCTGTCCCTCACCCAAGAGATGCTCCTGCTCCACTGGAGCAGGGAGGCCCACCTCACCCCACCGCCCAGCGATGGGGGACCCCAACCGCCCGGCTTACCTGAGCGCCCCGGCTGCTTGGCCATGGGCAGGGAGACCTTGGTGAGGGGCAGGACATAGACCTCGGGGCCATGCTGAGGGGCGGGCGAGCCCTGGGCCGAGAGCTCCGTCACGTAGTCGTCCCCCTCGGTGTTCTCAAACTCCTGGGCCAGGGGGTGCGCAGGGGGGCACACACCGAGCAGAGACAACTGACCCCGCGGGCCCCGCACTGCCGCAGCCTGCCCCGTGCACCCCTCACCCGCCACCGCGCACCCGAATCACCCCCTCCAGCACCCAGCCCCGCCCGCACCCAATGGCACAGCCGCCATGGGGCAGGCACCCACCAGCCCATCGCGTTACCTGGCTGTGCCACCCAGCCAGCCGCCGGCACCCGAGAGCCGCCTGGGCGAGCAGATAGGCGACGGTGAGCATCTCGCCCTACCCAGCCCTGCCTCATGGTGCTGCCAAGCTCGCCGGCACTGCGGTGTGCCGTGCACCGCGACGCGCCGGACACCGGCCCCTATATAACCAGTGCGGGGGCACGGGCGGCTCATTGTTCCCCTCCAGCCCAGCGAGGTGCTGAGGTTGGCGTGGGGCAGTTACACAAGGGCCCCAGCGGGCCCCCCCCACTGACCCCCTTCCGCCCGGGCGCCACGAAGCCTCCACAAAAATCCCAGCAATTAGGGAAAAAGCGTTTCTTCGGCACATTCTGTGCCTGTGAGGTCAGGGAGCCTCCACCCCCGGGCCGTGCGGGTGGGACCACGCGGCCCTTAACCATGCCGTGGCCTGGCCCCGCATGTTGCACAGAGCATGCATGGGTCAGGATATGGTCTACAGAGATGCTGAGCCCCATAGATGCAGGTCACAGAATGACCCCCAAGTGATGCTGAGCCCCGCAGCATGCAGACTCTGCAGAGTGGGGATTCTGGTTGGGTCAGGGTATGGTCTGCAGTGATGCTGAGCCCTGGCAGCACTCCGCAGGCAGGGGGGTGCTGAGCTCCCCCTGAGCAATGCTATCCTGAGCCAGGACACATCCTGCACTGGCACTGGGACTGGCCCCGGCAGCAGCATTGAGAGCCTCTGGGCGCCTCTATCCTTTGCTGGGCTCCTGGGAGAAGCCCCCCTGGTCCCAGGACAAGCCTGGCCTGTGGACACCCTCGATCTCCATGTCCCAGCTCACCTTGAAGCCGATGTCCCCCTTCTTGCAGCACAAGCAGGCCAACATGAGGAAGATGAAGGTGAAGAGCCCCGAGAAGGAAACAGCCACGACGGCCAGCGAGGAGGACCAGGAGAGCTCGCTAAGGGGGGTGCCGTCTGCGGGGACAGGGGAGAAGAGGGGCCGGGGAGCAATGAGGTTGTGCCAGGGGGTCCTGGGCAGGTCACAGGATGTTATGGGGCACATTGGGGGTCATGGGGGAATTGGGGCTCCCAGCACCACTGTTCCCCCTTTGCTGTCCCAGCTCAAGGCCAGGGCAGCTGGCTGGGCAGGGAGCCCAGGAAGGACCCCAGAGCTGAGACAGGACCCTGCATGGAGTGGGATAGGGCATCCTGAGGCAGGATGGGCACTGCACCTGCAGGAGTGGGAGGATGGGAATCTGGTCCCCAGCGCCCAGGCAGAGCCAGCTCCTGCCCCATCCCATCCATGGAGCTCAGAGACAAGATCCCCCAGGGGAAGTGTCTGCTGGAGACTCCCCGGCATGGGACAGATCCTGCTCCCACTGACACTAACAGCTCTGCCTCTGCCCTTCACCATCCCACATGCAAACACCACTGGGCAAATCACAGCTCCTGTCCTGAGCCCCACACCAGCCCCATACCATGGAGCACAAGGATGGGGGCACTGCTGCTCCGGCTGCTCACCACATCCTCCAGGCACCAGCATACCTCAAACACAGCACCCACCACCCCACTGCAGCCCTCGCCGTGTACCCTTGGGTGGCAGTGATGGTGATGGCAGCTGCAGCCCTGCTGCCCGTCCCCACCAGGCCCCGCCGCGGCTGCAGCTGCCACATTACTATTCTGCCCAGAGCCTGCCTGAACAACCGGCGCAATTGTGGTGGGAGGAAGCCAGTGACCACGGTGCTGCCAATGGAGCCGGCATCGCCGGGGACCGGAACGCAGCCCCACGGTGCCATCCCCGCAGACATCATGGATGAGACGGGTGCCCTGCCCCAAGCCACTCCATGGTTCAGCCAAACCTCCTGCCCAAAATCCCCATCCAGAGCTGCAGTCCCTCCCCAACCCCTCAGGGATGCTCATGGCGCACACACAGCTCCCATGCATGGACCACGGGGCATTGCTCCACCACCAACCATGCTGCCCCTCTGCCACCACCGTCACCGTGCTGCCAGCTCCTGTGTGTCCTTGGAACGGCACCTGAAGGGCACAGAGGTCTCAGGAAGGTCCCAGTGGGAGCCAGCAGCTCACAGCTGCTCCCAGCCACTGCCCGGCACTGCCCGGCGCAGGCATGGAGCACCCTGGCTCCCGGCACAGCAATGAGCGGATGCACCGGCCCCGTGTGCTTTAGCAAAACCCAAACCACCCCAAACTCTTTGCTGGTGCTTGCAAAGGAGCTCAAGAGCCATCTTCTAAGGCTCATGGATGCAAAGCCGAACCTGGGAGGAGCAGGGGCTGGCGTTCCCCCTCCTTTCAGCCGGTTTCCATGGTGAACACACTTTGTACCGAGAACGTCACCATTTTCCCTGGATAGTGGGACAGCAAAAGAGAAAATGACTCACTGAAAAGAGCCTTTTGAACATTGACAGGGAGCAGAGCACGGCGACAGAAGCCTTTCCAACAGGGACCGTGGGCTGAGCAGCCCCTCGGCCGCAGCTCAGGAACCGGAGCAAACGAACAACCCTCCAAACGGAGCCAGTGAGGTCAGGCTGGTCCTGCCTCAGTTTCCCCACCTGCACAACCACAACCTGGGCACCACGAGCAGCCCAGGCTGGGCCAGGTGTCACACTGGCACAGGGGCACCACAGTCACCACCACCCACCATCACCATCCTGCTGCCTGGGCAAAGCAAGTGCTGCTCTTCCAAAACCACAGCACAGGCATTCAGTGTGGGATGGAAAGTGACATCATTTCAGAGGCCAAATGCTCCAAAACCAGGTCGAATGCACCTGCAGCAGCGGCTGCAAAAGCACCAGGGCACAGGGAGCACCGTGGCACAGGGAGCAGGGTGGCTGCATGCCATGTTAAGGACCCCAGGGCTCTCAGTAGAAGCTGGGGGCCTCACCACATCCTGTATCCCACCCTGAGGCTCTGTCCCTGCTCTCCCACCAGAAGCAGGAACTCCTGGCACTGACACCATGCCCTCCTTTGGCCCTGGCTCTTGCCACCATCATGAACCCCCTGCCCCAGCCATGGGGGTCCTGTAGGACATTTCCAAACACACCTTCAGCCCCATCCTGGGGATGGGGTCAGGCTGAGAACTGCCAGCTCAGTGCATGCTCCAGCCGGGCCAGCAGGAACTGCTGCATCACCCAGGCAGCCCCCAGCACCCAGGGCCAGCCCAGCAGTAGGGCCAGGATGCACTGGCAGCGACACCAACCCATTACCCCAGCCAGCCCTGCGGGGTTTGGTGACCCTTGAGGCCAGAGCTCCAGCCCCCATGGGCATCTACCCCAGCCCTGGAAAACAGGAGCAGAACGATAACAGAGAGAGACCAGGGATGCCGGATGCAGCGGGAAGCAGGTGGATGAAGCAGGATGCAGTGGGATGCAGTGGGATGCAGTGGGATGCAGTGGGATGCAGCGGGATGCAGCGGG
>WYDI02021198.1:0-81535 GCA_009867235.2 Psittacus erithacus | reverse complement strand
GCCTGGAGAAGAGAAGGCTGCATGGAGACCTCATAGCAGCCTTCCAGTATCTGAAGGGGGGCTATAGGGATGCTGGGTATGGACTCTTCATTAGGGACTGCAGTGATAGGACAAGGGGTAATGGGTTCAAACTGAAACTGGGGATCTTTAGAATGGATATAAGGAAGAAGTTCTTTCCTGTGAGGGTGGTGAGGCGCTGGAATGGGCTGCCCAAGGATGTTGTGAATGCTCCATCCCTGGCGGTGTTGAAGGCCAGGTTGGACAGAGCCTTAGGTGGCATGGTTTAGTGTGAGGTGTCCCTGCCCATAGCAGAGGGATCGAAACTAGATGATCTTAAGGTCCTTTCCAACCCTAACTATTTTATGATTCTATGATTCATTGTGTTGCAAAGGATCTAAATAGCATGGATACAAATTATAGCCAGTAAGGAATCAGACTAACTTCTACACAATAAAGACCACAAAATGAAGTGAAAGAACATGTCTTCCGTCCAACTCAGCAAAATGCCAAAGATAGATTTATTTATTTTTCTAATGTGGAAGCTGTAGATCCTTAATACAGGGACTTGGCCTTTTCCTCCAAAACTTGCCCCCAGGGGCAAAGGCTTAGTCCAGCCCTATCCATTAAGATATACAACAGAAATAGGAAATAGGCAGGCTATTGCTGTCAGTGAAGGTTAATGCTAGAAATACTGGACCTGAATGCTTAGGGCCTATTACCAATGAACAAGAAGCCAAAGAAGTTGCACAGAACACGGGCAGCACAACTGCAGAAGTAAACTTCAGAAGTCTGTTTCTCTGTGCTTCCACATCTGTATCTATCTGGTGTCCCTCCTCTTATCCAGCAAATCAGACTGTTGTAGTCTTGTGTAGCTGCACTTTAAGGGGATAGGTAACAGTTTGCGAAGAGGCAGGGTGAACTCTCTCACTCTGAACTGTAAGCTGCTATGCCTGAACTCCTGCAAACACTGATACTATTAATTTAAAGCTAGTTCAGGTAGGTATGTGCTGCAGAACAGGAGCCCTTGCAATGTTAGCTGCGTAGGCAGGGTTAGTCTTTCTGCCTTTCTGAGGCTTCTTGTGGCTAGAGAGGATAGGTTTACTAGACCCTCCACTGTTTCTCCAGAGGAAGGAAAGGGAGGGAAGAGGTGCTGCCACTGTGTTTTCAGTGGGCGTATTTGGTTTAACAAGGATGAAGAAGCAAGGGAAGTCTGTTCTCTCTCTTCCATCCCTGGCAGTGTTCAGGGCCAGGTTGGACAGAGCCTTGGGTGACATGGTTTAGTGTGAGATGTCCCTGCCCATGTCAGGAGGGTTGGAACTTGATGATCTTAATGTCCTTTCCAACCCTAACTATTCTATGATTCTATGATTCCAAGCCCTCCAATCTGTTAGAACTGGATCCTGCAGCATGTGTCTTTTTCTAGAAGATACTGACAGCAGCTTATGTTGTTTATACTTATTAGAAAGTGGGTTTTGTTTGTTTCTTCTCTTCTGTTGAGGCACAGTTGTGGAAGAACTGCACTTAAGGCAGTTGCAAATCAATGCTGTAGGTTGTTCAGTTGCCGACATTTCAAGGGAACAATGGAGATTTCTGACCGGTCAAGGAAAACATGAATCCACAAGCACTGAGGCCTGTCATTTACAGTATGTACTAATTTTGACATGCATTTTTGGTAACCAGTTTCTCCTAAAGAGAAGTAGGCTGAAAGTAGGTGGTAGGCCAGAGCTACTTCTACAAAGGATGGAGTGTAGAACCTATGTATAGGTCCTGTCCTTGACAGGTGCAAGATGTGGGCTTGTAAGAACTTCCTGAAGTTTAACAAGGCCAAATGCAAGGTCCTGCACCTGGGTTGGGGCAATCCCATACACAAATACAGGCTGGGCAGGGAAGGGGTTGAGAACAGCCCTGAGGAGAAGGACTTGAGGGTGTTGGTTGATCAGAAACTGAACATGATCTGTCAATGTGTGCTTGCAGCCCAGAAAGCCAACTCTATCCTGGGCTGCATCAAGAGGAGCATGACCAACAGGTTGAGGAAGGTGATTCTGCGCCTCTACTCTGCTCTTGTGAGACCCCACCTGCAGTACTGCATCCAGCTTTGGGGCCTCCAACATATGAAGGACCTGCACAACCTGAGAAACCTGTGATTTTCAGCCTGGAAAAGAGAAGGCTCCAGGGAGACATTATAGCAGCCTTCCAGTACCTTAAGGGGGCCTACATGAAAGGATAAGGGGAAATGACTTTAAACTGAAATAAGGGAGATTTAAATTAGATATGAGGAAAAAATTCTTCACTAAGAGTGTGGTGAAGCACTTTAACAGGTTGCCCAGAGAAGCTGTGTCTGCTCCATCCCTGGCAGTGTTCAAGTCCAGATTGGATGAGCTTTGAGCCACTGGGTGTAGTGGAAGGTATCCCTGCCCATAGCAGGGGGTTTGGAACTAGATGAGCTTTAAGGTCCCTTCCCACCCAAACCATTCTATGATTCTGTGTTACAGCAGAGGAGGTGGGGATTTGGTAGTCCTGGCTTGCAGAGGGAAATGTAGGAGGTATGCTTAGAGAATGAAACAAGTGGAGGCTATCAAGATGATTTTTGAAATCTGTGTGCATACATCTGTTTTTTGGAACTTTTTAGCAAAGTACACACTCAGGTTAAATATTGGTGAAAAGTGTGGTCTTTTAAGTAAAGAAATACGATTTGAGATTGCCATTTTAAAATTCTGTTGACTAAAGTCACCCATACCTTGAGATGTACACCCTCCACTGAACATTGTGACCAGCATTTTTTTATGACAGTCATTACTAGTGTAATTAAATTTGTTTCTTTTGTTGTAAATGTTGTTGTCCTGGATGCTGTGAGGAATTCAGAGTGGGAGCACAAGCAGTGGGACAGACTGGATGAGGAGAAGCAACCACAGTTTCTTCCACAAGTTTCTTCCAGTGAAGGAATAGCTGAAGTCTGTTGAACTTCCCATGTCAGAAATGTTCTCTGACAGATCCCCAAGCTTGCTGCCGCACAAAATTTGCAAAAACACAAGAGCATTGTAAGCTTTAAATTTTTGCCCTGTGAATTTGTTTACCCCAAAATACAAAAAATGTCCTGAACAGAAAATGCTCTGAACATATCCTGTGTAAAGGAAAGATAATTTTTGTCAGTAAGATTGCCGACATTCAGAGAGCTGGGTTCATTACTTGATCTGCAAAAGACTTTCTATGGAGATTTCCAGCGTAACCTAATTTAAGCCATTCATGTAGCTTTTACAACACATACAATTTTTGCGTTCATACGACATGCTCTTTCGCAGCAAGATCATGATGATAATGATCTGTATATAAAGGAACTCCTCATACACTGACAGCAGAACAATCTTTAAAGTACTTTTGTAGAAAAGCTAGCCTTATAAACTTTTGGTTTTGTTAAAAGTACTGTAACTCAGATGTGTATTCAGGAGCTGCAAATGCCTGAATAGCTGTGGTGTTCATATGTGGCTTCTGAATGTTGATTTTTCTTGTGACATTGCTAGGATTTTTTTATTTAGTATAATCCAAACTATGTAGAAGTGTGGAAAAGCAGAAGTTCCTTAGGAAGTCACATCCATATGATAGTACAGTATGCCTGGTACACAAACACCTTTAATACACAAGATTTTCTTAAATCACCAGGGAAATTTTGACTTCTGCAGTCTACAGAATAAAATCTGCTTTAGTCAGTGAATTACATGTCCACAAGTACAGCAAAACAGGACCTAATTAGATGTGAATTCCAATGAATAAAAAACCAACCAACCAACCAACCAAAAAACCCAAACCCCAAATAAATGAATAGAATTTTAGTCTACGTCATGTCATAAAATGTCAAATGAATTATTCATGCTTGGTGCAGTTTCTCAGGAAAGCAGAATTTGGGACTACAATATGCACGCTCAGTCATCAGATCCAGGTTTTTGCTATTGCAAGCCTCAACTTTATTCCTCCTCTAAATATCTTAAATTCAGTTTTAAAAATTATTAAGATTCCTGCTTCCAGCAAAACTTGTGTAGAGTCTCACGTTTGCCTTTTGTTTTACTGAGATGGACTAATTGGCAAGATGCCAGTGAGAGCAGGGTGTTAAGTTTTCACACCAAGACAGCTGAACCTTTGTTTTCAAGCTGTGCTGTCAGACACAAAACAACTATGTTACAATACATGAGATTGGTTTATTTTCCAGTATTTTATTTAAACTGTTTAAAGTTTAATTAATCTCAACGGTAGTAGGGTAACACTGAACAAATCTCTCTGAATGGACTCTTGATGGTAATTTCATACTCACTGAGCTTACTTTTAATTACTAACCACTTATCATACTTAAACCCCAAGTATTTTCTTCCTTAAACAATTAATCAAGGACTTACTCCTTGAGGCAATTCCTTATTTTACTTTATTTTATTTTATTCTGTTCTATTTTATTCTATTTTACTTTAAAGTACTTAGCCAATGCATTTATAGAGCTGAAAGTAAAGGAAAACCCAAAAACTTTTCTGTTTGTTTTTCGGATTTACACTACAGAAGTTACTTACTGCTTTCTTACTAACTATGTGCTAACAATCTGTTTTAGGAAACACTAGGGCCTTTTAATGTGTTTAGCAAGACCGAAGGTTAATTTTCATGCTTACATCCAGTTTCAGAAATTTACAAAGAAATCTGTGAGTAAATTTTAGATAGCTATTAGAAAACCTGAGAAAACCTGTATTAAGCTGCTGTTAGATTCTGAGTGTTCTGGTGCAAGGAATAATATTTTTTTGAGAATTAAGTGTAACACATTATTCATTTGATGTGCAGGATGATTTTGTGGCTTTGTTGGTAATGTTAGTATTTCTGATTATCTTTAGTAATATCTATTTGTATAATAGTTATAAATTAAAAATAAATGCAGGATAGTTAAGATAGTATTAAAGGTGATGTTATTCGTTAGTTACTAAAGAAATCAACATTTTCAGATATTGTGGTTATTTTGAAATATTTCTGAGGTTACTGATTATTTCTTTTTATATTATGGTAATAGCTATTACATCCCTTCAGACCCGTTTCTAATTCTTGTTGCACATTCCAGTTCAGATACATTCAGTTATGCTTTTTCTCATTTAGGTGACATGCTGTGATTGTTCTTAACATGTTTAAATCCCAGCAGAGTCAGCTACATGCTCCATTGCTGAATTTGGTCTTGACTGCAGTAAGTGGTCTTGTGATATGCTGCAGTATCATTCATAGTTCTTAATTTCATGTATGACCATATCTCTTCTGTGAAAATGTAATATGGCATTGTAATTTTCTACAGATTATACTACTTCACCTCTAGGTAAATTTTTTGTATTTATTTTGTATTGTTTTCTATGTTTAGTCTCAACTTATCCGAGGTATTTAAAATTCTGTCTTAAAAGGATTTAAAATAGAGGGAGAAAGCCTCACTATATGTAAAGAATTTTAACATTACACTGAATAGCATTTGGAAGATTGGTGCTTGGAGCTGTAACTTCAATTTCTTTCACAGGCAAAACTCCTATGTCCATTAGAAAAAGGCATTCCCAAGTAAGGACAAAAGAATCTGTCATGTTATATAGTGCATATTTGCTTTGTGTTAAAGCAAAGTGCAGGAAATCGGAAGCTAATTATCACAATAATTTGTGTATGTCATGTGAATATTGTGTACTTGCTAACATAATGTATGAATCTTTCAGCTATGCATGCCAGATTCAAAGGTGGGATATCAGTGAAACGTCAGAGTAATACTGCTATGGTATGCGAGAGATGAACATATTTAGGTGGGGGAAGAGTGGTGAGATACAAAGCCTAGGATAGAACTAGGCATGGCTTAAGTAAGCTTAGGTCTCTGCTGATAAATACTTTTTCACCAGGAGAAAATTTACAGTTTTGGCTAAACAGACTGCAGGGGATAAATGAATAAGCGATTTAGTGACCCTCTCACTGCATTGAACAGTTAATTACATGCTTAGTAATTTTATTAATCCAAAGTGTTGAAAAACTGAATCAGGCCCATTGTCTCCTGGATCTTACAGCTTCAGTACTCATCTTTTATAGCTTGTTTTTATGTGAAAAGCATTCAGGTGAAATCTTGCATTCATTCATAATAAAATAGTGTGGGTTGGCAACTGTAAATAATTGTGCATCTATAATCAGCTTTTCTATATGCTGCAATACCGATATATACCTTGTATTAGTTTATGTAAAGAATTGCTCTTCGAGTCATGTATCATGCGTGCATACAATTATGTTTTAAAAATGAAAAATAAAATTTGGCGTCAATCATTACAAATGAAAAGAAATTCAAAACACGTGACTGTAAAGTAAGGTATACCAGGCATTTCTCCATTAGTCTTGTGTTTAGCTCTTGGTAGGTATCCTTGTGTCTAGTATTTGCATCCCTTAAAAACAAACGTTTGCAATGTTATATTCAAATACTCTGTATAGCATTTTGCACTGAAAAATTGCACTGTTTTTTTATTTGAAGTTGTTTGCAAAATGAAACCAGGAGCTCCTTGTGACTAATGTGTCAGTTTCTGTGTCCCATAGCTATATGATGGGAAAAAAACATCAGAATAATGGATTTAGATAGACCACGTAACGAATGCATATTTTCCTCTGGATTTTGAAGAATGGGATGGGTAGCCGTTGTTACGTGGGTCCTTTAACTGAGGCGGAAAAAAAAGGAGCTTCATATAGATGGAAAGAACTATGGATGATCCATACAACTGAATCTAACTGTTGTTAAGATATAAGGAAAAGTGCCTCATAAATAAAAGCAGGAAGAAACAGAGGAATGTGGCCAAGGCTTACTCTTCATTTAAATACCTTTAGGCAGATTTTCTGTTTGAATACATATCATAGCTCCCTTTTCTGATACTGAAATGGCAACAAGTTCTTTTATATTTCTTTTCTGAGTCTGTATTGAATGTTTTATGTTCTCAGGATGATTGTACCCTACCTTGAATAAATGATGAGTTTCTTATCAAGTTAAGTCATCCTTTACTTAGCTTGCTGAAGCAGGGACTTCTCAGGTGACATGAGATAACAGGAGCATCTCAGTTATCTTACACCTTGCAGGCTTTGCAAAGGTAGTTTGGATAATGGTTGAAGAAGAAAGACCTGATACTCTTAACATTTTCAGCTTGCTTTCATTGGGTTTAAACTTCCTCATGGCCATCGCAAGAAACTCGAAGAATTTTCTGAGTTGCAAACAGTTTGAAAGAGGAGATACGGTCTTGAATAAACTCATCAGGTGCAGGTACAAGCTGAACCACTGATTGATTAGCACTGACTCTTACTTAGGCAGCATAAGGACTTCCATCATGTGTGCTAATACAGCACAAAGCAGTATATGCTTAGTTACGCTAATGAAGATGGAATATGGGATGGATATCTGGAGATAACTATAGTAATTTTAAATAATCTTAGCTGAAAAGAGTTGTGATAGAAGATTCTTCTCAAGATAGCTTTGCCTTTGTTCTCGTTTATCAGAGAGATAATAGTTAAGCTAGCCATCCACATCTAGACAATGTTTTCTGTATAAATGAACAGTTAGCTTTTTAATTTACTTTTCGTAGAAGGTGTGCTACTGGTGTCTGCTAGGATCTCCCAAGATCAGTCATTTTTTTCATAGTGCATGTCTCTCATAGGGAAACAAAACTATAATTTCTTCACATAAGAAACTTTAAGGTCACAAAAACTTCAAAAAACTTTCAAAATTTTGGCCATAGAGTAATAGATTATTCTAAGGAATCAAAGCCCCCCAAAACAAATGGATTTTTCAATTCCCTTAGCGGGCCCTTGTCTCACACAAAAGAGAACAAGGATTATGTCATAATTTAAAACAAGAAAAAAGTATCCTAAATATTTTTTTAAGAGGGGTCCAAACAAAGGCAAAATAATCATTTTCATATCAGTTTTAGCTTGATTATCTCATAAAAGCATTGAGAAATGTTTTACAGGAGTCATCCCAGTTGAAGAAAGCGAGGCAATGTATATCTCTGCTGAAGCACTGTTTGTCAAGGAACGATTTTGTGTTTCTATCAGTGTCATTTCCATAATATGTCTATAATAAAGTAAATTCAAAAGAAGGCATGGAAGGCTTGTTTTTCTCATATTTTGTTGTAGAAATAAAAAAAATTCTAAAGAAGGTATCTGAGAGTGAAAATTACATGGTCTCATGAGTGATTTCACGTCAGTTTGTTATACAGTGGATAGTACCAAGACAAGGGGAAGAAGGGACCAGAAATTAAGTTGTAAGGAAAGCAGTTTAATAGGGTATCATCCTGGAATCTTCATAAGACCAGGAAAAGCACTGGTGGTACATTATCAATAGATTGAATTGGTAAGAGGAGTTGATGTTACACAAGGCTTGGAAGCATATTAAAAAAAAAATATTTATTTGATGGAATGTTACAAGGTGAATTCAAAGTCATTGCAATATGCACAGATATCCAGAACATGGGCAGCAACTTCAGCAGTTGCATGTTTTATGAATATGAGAATTGAAACCCAGATGTTAGGAAGGTGAGAAGAGAGATAAGTGCCTGAATGAATATTTACACTATTTGGATAGAGTAACATAATTCTTTATTACCGCTAGTTTATATTTTACTCTATGATGCTTATATATTTTGACCCAAGTGTAAGTGTGCAGAATGGAAGGCTTATAGTAGTCTAGAACATCCTAAAGTGAACTCATACTTCACAGCAATGAAAACAGTTTTGACAACTAATTGAACCATCTTATGTTGCAGGGTAACATCTATTCATCGCATTTCTTACAGGGAAAGTCAGATTTTCCCAGAAGCAGAACCTGAGATGAGACAGTTTTAAAAATTCAATATTTGCATTAAAATTAGGAGTGCAGTAAGTATTTTCTTGTTGTTCGGGTTTTTTTTTACAAATTACAGGAGAAATTTGATCATCTTGAAACGGCATACACTTCAGTTTTAACTTCAGGATAATTTTTTTAAGGTTACAGAAGTTATGTAAAATTTCCATTTAGAAAATAGAGACTATCTCAAAACTGATCTCTAAAACTAAGGGAACTTTTTAAGTACCTATACTGTATGTAGCTCCCCTGAAAGTCTAAAGCTTATCCTTGCATCAGTACTTTCATAAACATGCTGTTATGTACACCGTGCTTCCTATTTCCTTGGGACAGGGCCCTTAAGTGATGAGGCTTTTTTTAAAATATGCTTTAAAATAAAAAGTTGGATTTTTTTAATGTGTTCCAGACATTTGAAATATTTTAAAATCAATGAAGCTTTTCTGTACATTGTTTCTATAAAAGTGTGTTTAAAAGAGTGCTGACATTACATTAAAGAAAAGGCAATTTAAACTATTGGCAGTGGCAAGAAAGTATACAATAGCAAAGCTGTAATAAATTATTAGAAAAGGTCATCTTATAAAATGAGGTCAGTTTGTGTTTCTCAATGCTAGAAAGTATTCAAATTGCAATTTCTTGTTCTATTCTGATATTCTTGGCAAACTAGAATTTCACTTGCCTTTTGGAAGGGACCTCCCTTTGAATTGTCTAGAGTCTGTGATTTCTGCTTTTCCTTCTAAAGCTATACTGTAGCAGAAACCTCAGTTTGCAAGCCTCTAAAAGGTTTTGCACGAAGTGTTTATATGGGGCTAGAAAATTAACTTGGTCCTCTCTTTCTGTGAAAGATAACTGTTTTTAAATACTTATCACAGTAAATCCATGTCACCTATTTCTTACAGATTTTTGAATGGGCAAATACCAGATATGAGTCATCCTATATTAGTCAGGCTGCTTAATCATCTACGATATTTATTCACCAGTTGTACTTCTCAAAAAATGTTCTAGAATTAAATACCTAGACCTTATAATAATTTTCCCATATTAACCGTTTTGACAACGGAACATTTATTTTTAAATGCATCTGAAGAATAATTGTTCTCTTTGAAGAACTTCACAGAGAATTTTCCACTTTCAAGAATGCCTTCATTTCTCAGACTTTTCTGTGGCACTGTTCAACACTTCATATTGCAGATGTTCATAGTGGTCCTATATACTTCCTGACTGGCTCAAGAGCTACCGTATGCTCTGACACAGGGTTAGTTTCCAGCGCTTGAACAGAACTTGACTCAAACTGAAAACAACAAGAAAGAAAAATGCATTTTAGAAAGGGCTAATTTTGTATTACTTTTGCTTCATTCAAAGAATATCGTCTGTGGGAAGCAATGAAATGCAAGAGTATCGGAATCCAATACTCTCTGACCTGGCTCTATTAGATATTCCACATGAGGAGGGTTTAATGTTTAAAACAAAAATTACTTATCTGAAGATATTTGATGTTACATGGGATTTTAATTTAGCAGAGTAAATTACAGCAGAGCACTGAAATCACAGTGCAAACACAGTATAGCCGTTGCAGTACAAATCTGATTCCTGTTACTGGCATTTACATGCTCTCCATCACAGTGCTTGGTGTCCTCAAAAGCCAGGAAGGAATATACAAGTTAAAGTCGGCTCAAGTCCATCTCTCTGTTGGAAGTTCATTCTGTCAGTTTTTCAGTTTTTATACACTGTTAGGCTGAGCCACATATGCACTTACCCCTTGCTGGGCAGATAAACTCAAGAAGCCATTCACAGTCTTTTGATCAACTCAGGAAAAAACATTTGCACAGGCATTTAATCCACTAAACTAATACAGGCACTTATATGAAACAAATGCTCCAGTCCCATTTCTGTTGAGCTCAGTTCAGCTTTCTTTGCAACAGCTATGGTCAGTCACTCCTACATTCTTCCCTCAGCTTCATAAGCACATAGCCCTTGCTGATCTCATTTGACCCTTCATCTGTTTTAGGGATTTATTGACCAAACACAAAAAGTTTGTTTTGTTTTGGGGTTTTTTTGATAGGTTTATGGAAGTAAGGCAGGTGTGGAAAAGAAACATGAAATGTGGGCTAAGTAAGAATCAAAAGAGCAGAAAAAAATGTGCAATACATGTACATAGAAACAGAAAGATAATTAGTCAAAGGAATAGATACAGCCTTCATGCCATGTGCATCACCTTGTAGCACTTTGTACAGCTGTATGTGCAAATCTGGAGTAGTCGTGTGTCTGGCTGCAAAGGTAAATAAGTTAAAGGAAAAAGTATGTTTGGATTTACCCAATTTTCTAGTAATTGTTATGATCCATTAATAGCAGTCTTTCCTTAGTTTCTAGGTTAGGGTTCATTGTATCAAAGAAAAGTATAATTCAAGCTCTGCTTTTTTCCATCTAGCATGTTTTAAAAGATGTTCTTCTGAATGGTCTTTCTTATGCTCTATATGAATATAAGAAAGTAATGGACAATAATATAAGCTTTTATTTGTAAAGAGTAAATTCTCGTTTCTGTTTTGATGCAGCTAGTCACAATGTGAGAAGTGCCATATGCTTAGATATGATGAGAACTGGAAATGGCTAGTTCACACAAGTATCTTTCCCTCTTCCTTTTTGCCCCAGGAACAACTGTGGCCCCCAGAAGGTGTTGATAGAGAAAGGTATGAAAACAGCCTGAAAGACTGCAAAACAACATTGTCATATTGCCCACCTGTAAAGCAAATGTAAATGTAGAACAAGTTTGAAAACACAGAAAGCAAGTTGGAGTTGTTAAAAATACTTCCTGCGGTGTACTGCAGTTTCCATTGTTGTCATTTCCCCATCTTGTCTGTGGAGTAACAAGGGTTTTGTCAACATAAGGAAACAGAGTTTTATGGTAGGAAATGGGCACCAACTGTTAATCTGAAGCATGTGATACTAATTTGAAGTAAATTACATATCTGTTATGACTGTCAAATGCATCAGTGAAAAGCATATCCTCAAGATGAATTTATTTATGCATGTATTTGGTGAGAGCTGTGCTGAAATGGGTGGCAGTCAGCTTGAAACCTGTTTCTGGATTTTAAGTAACATGCTTCTGCTTTACTTTGGAAAGCCTAATCCAGTTTTATTGCCAAAGAAGTGAGGTGTCTCCTTTTCAAAGTCACGTCTTATTAGATTGTTTGCAGCAGAGTTCCACGAAGCTTTTATAAGGCACTTTGTTAATTCATCTATGTAATTTAAGGACTGAAAGCCTTTATTGTGTAAGCCCTAAAAATAGACTTTTCTACTTCTGTTCAAAAGTTAAACTTATAAATGTAGATCAAGGTTATTAATTTTCTATGACATGTAAAACAAATATCCAGAAATTTTTTTTTGCAAATCATGCCAATAGGAAGTTAATGGATCAAACTAGTTCAATTTCTTGTAAGACAGACTTACTGCTTAGAAAGATTAAGTCTGATTTTTATTTCATTTTAATAGCATAAGAAAAAAATTAGCAAAACAAACCTTTAGAACATACTACTCCATGTGCTGTGATTTTTCAGATTTTCTCATAAAAGGAATGACTCAGGACCTCTTCAACATCAATACACACAATCTAACCAAGGTTTTTTTCTGTTTCTAGATTCCAGGTACAAAAGTCGAATGGGGAGGGAAGTTCTTGACTTTTCTTTTTCAATTTATGGCTTTTTTTTCATGGCTTTTTTTTCATTTTCATTTTCCAGTATGCAGTTTTCTTTCATATCTTTGTTGTTTTCTGTTTAAGCTTTCTAGGCTTTTCTCTTTGTGTTTGAGATTCCTGTTTGTTAACTGTGTGGTTTTGATTACTGCCATGTTTAAGGGCTGCTGATTCACTGGTGACTGACAAGATTTGTTTTTCATAGAAATCATCAGTGTCTGGGATGCCATTCAGAGGAGCTTGTGTTAATTAGGCGCTTAAGTGACAGCTCTGTGGAAAGTTTTTTTTTCTTGTTTCTTAAGAAAAGCACCTGGGTTGCTAAAAAACATTAATTTCTTTATATTAGTAATCAGATTCAGTGAAGTACTACCATTTATGCTCACAGGCCCGTTTATTTGCCAGTTCAAATTTAAAGCACATATGTTTGAATCCAAAGCCAGACATACTTGGGCATTGTGTGTTTCTATTGAAGTGGCTTGCTCAGTTTGTGCCTCATCAATAATTTACACAAAAGTCAAGCTCTCAGAAATGTATTGCTGCATGTCACCTTTGAAGGTGATTGTGATTCAAATCATCATAAGTTTTTCTGTATGTTTTCTATCCATTTATGGCTTACCTGTATTTCATCAGTGTCATAAGCTATTGTTTGTGAAACTCAGTGTGGAAACTTCTATACATAAATATTACTTTTATTCATAGTCTATGCTTAAGAAATATCAGTTGTATGTTTACTAATTTAGTAAAAATAGATCCATCATTCATGAAGTTCATGAACAGTTTCAGCGTTCCTAAAGTTATATCTAATATGTGGATTTATATCTAATGTGCATTCAGTAGTGATAGTGTGCTTCATTATTTCATGTAGATGATAGGGAATGTAGTAGGCACTGGAAATCTGTTCTGTTCTACTGGTTTTGATCCTGGTCCAATTTGACAAATTTTATTGCTGGGTAGATATCATAACAAAGAACATGCTATCCCTAAACTCCTAAGAATACAACACATTTCTTCATTAAAAAATGTTTTAAAATGGAATTTATTTTTTTTTCGTGTGTGTTTGTTTGTTCCTGAACTGTGCTATACAAACATATGCTCTCTTCAGTTCTTTCAATTTCTCTTTTCAAGTGTTTGGAACCAGACATATGTATTTGGATTTCATGGAAATTTTTATTTCATCTGCACTGGAAATTCAGGTACACTGTGCTCTTCATCAATAGCAGAAGGAATATCTGCGTGATCCCCTATTCCTCTTCATCAAAGAATATGTTACAGGAATTTTGTTCCTATTTTTTATGGTCATTATCGTCTTATAATCTAGAAAAAAAAAGTTCTGCCCAATAGAACTTTACTATTCTCAAAAGAGAGAGCTGTGACATAGCTCATGAATGTATAGAGGTGATACCCGGGTAATACCAGTGGACAAAACTGATGGTATGTAGAAGGGTCCCTTTCCCTTTTAAAATCATCTAAAATTAGAAAGTAGATTTTGAAGTAAGTAAGGGAAGGGATTCCGAATAAGTACATGGTGTGACAAACCAAGTTGGAAGGTGTTCTGAAACCAAGGAAGGTCAGAGAAAAAGAAATTAAAATGTGCTAAGTAAGCTCTATTTTATTGGATCACTAAAAATGGAGAAATAATAACCATTCTCTGGCCTTTTAGAATGCAGTTTTACGAATGCAGACATACTATGGCGATCAGATGGTCATATACTTCGATGATCAGAGAGCAGGAGCACCTCTGCTATGAAGACAGATTGAGAGAAAGAACTGGGGCTGTTCAGCCTGGAGAGGAGAAGGCTCTAGGGAGATCTTTCAGCAGTCTTCCAGTACCTAAGGGGGGCTTACAAGAAATATGGAGATGGACTTTTTAGTGGATGTACTGGAAATGTAGTGCCTGTAGTGGAAAGATAAGGGGAAAGGCCTTTAAGCTGAAAGGGGAGATTTGGATTAGATATTAGGAAAAAAATCTTCACTGTGAGGGTGGGAATACACTGGAGCAGGTTACTTGAGAAGTTGTGGCTGCCTTATCCCTGGCAGTGTTCAAGACCAGGTTGGACAGTACTTTGAGCAACCTGGTCTAGTGGAAGATGTTCCTGTCCATGGCAGGGGGTTTGGAACTAGATGATCTTTCAGGTCCCTTCCTACCCAGACCATTCTATGATTCTATATTTGAATCATACTTCCATGTTTTATTGTCACTGTAAGAAAAAGCAATGATTGTATATCTGACTGCATATTTCTTGATTTGATTTTGTTGGTTTGGTTGGAGGTTTTTTACTGTGGATTTTTCATTCCTGCAGGCAATGCTGACAGTAGCCTTTTAATATGGGTACTAGATTTATGTTATGGGCAACAGTCCATAAACGAGTAACAAAGCTAACAAATTTGTTTGGATATCTTAGTTGGTAACTTGGTTTTGCATATCTCTGTGAGCTGATGCACAGTTTTTCAATGGAAAAAAATGTGTGTCTAATTTGAAACAATGAATAGTTTGATGATTTGTAGAGGATGTTCATTAAGTTACCAGAAAGGTTTAAAGAAAATTTATCATATTGAATAGAATGAAATGCTCATCTCTGTGAATAGCAATAATGGTAATAGTAATAAACTACTGCTCTGACTTTGCAAAAGTTCTACTTTTTTGAAGTAGCATGTATTTCTTTTAGATATATGCGTCTTGGATAAGAAAATGTAGTTCCTTATGTTGTTTTTCTAAGGCTTAATGGTAAAGCTTTACTCTCTCAATTGATATTGCATGTATTTTCTTCAGAATTAACATGAGAAATTGGTATCTACAGAATGAAATAATGTGAATATTTTATATTTGACATGTATTCATCCTGTGGGGTTTTTTTGTAATAAAACACAGTTTTATTTATAGATAAATAACAGGGTCCTTTCTTGAATTGTCAGTGAATTGTTGTTACTGCTTTCTCGACAACACTTTTCACATACTAGGTTTTTTAATTTGAAGTTCTGTGTTGAGACCATGAGGTTCACTAAGAATACCTTAATCATAACAAAGGAGCAATTGTTTGTTGGTTTGGTTTTTTATTGTTTTGCTGGTTTTTTTTTCCCTTGTGAATTTAAACTTGAAGCTGTTCCAGCTGTGTTAATAAGCTACAGGAAGCTGCAGTGAATATGCATATATTTAAAGCAGAAATTCCTCCTCTTAATGCGGAGACAACTAAGCAAGAACAGCTGCTTACTGAAGTCAGTTTCTTTTTCTCTACATGTGAAATTAATAACCAAGGACAAGATATGAAACTGGTTTATGGCTAGTAGTTGGCTGATTTACACTCAGTAGCTGCTGTTGGATGTGGCTTTTATGTGTGAGGTTTACTTTGTGTAATAGGGTAAAAGTCATAAAACATTAGTTGCATTGGCCACTTTTAGAATCAGAACTATTAAATGAAATGCAGGTCTTTGTTTCATATGTTACGCTTAAGTAGGTCAAGCATAATCAGTTCCCCTCAAGGAATGCAAAATATAAAAACATTACTGGTGATACAGTATTGTTGAAAATGGCCTACTGCTGCTGACTGCTTCTTCTAGAGTAGATATGAAACTTGCTATGTGCATAGTTTTTTGAGAACAAGCTGGGAGGCAGGCAGATACTGAATAACAACTAATAGTATGCATGTTGTTGTGTGGAAAGACATTGCTAATGTACTTGAATCTGCCATTTTAGAGGCCAAAAGAAGGTTAGGGGACTTCTTTTCCCCACAGAAAACTAGAAAGCTCCAGACAGTTTTCTCTTAGTACTCATCAATAGTCAGAGGGAGGTTAGAGATTTCTATTTCTGTAGACCTCAGCAAGTATGTTTTATCCAACTCAGGGTACCCATCATCAGTAGGTGTCCTGGTTTAATCCAAGCTGGTGACTTAAGCACCACACAGCTGCTTGCTCCCTCTCTCCCCAGCAGAATGGGAGAGAGAATTGGAAGGGTAAAAGTGAGAAAACTCATGCATTGAGATAAAAACTAATTGAAATATTATGATCATTAAAAAAAAAATTACAATGAAAAGGAAAATAACAAAGAGGAAAAAAAAAAAACCTCCAAAAACCCAAACTAAGAAAGACAAGCTTGATCGGTGCCCAACCACTCCCTGAGCCATGGCCCCCCCCCTTACTTTTAATGCTGAGCATGATGCCATATTGTATGGAATACATATGGAATATCCCTCTGGTCAGCTGGTGTCAGCTGTCCTGGCTCGTCCTCTCCTAGCTTTTTCTTCAGCCCCAGCTGCCTCACTGGTGGGGTGATGTGAGAAGCAGAAGAGGCATTGACTCTTTGTAAACGCTGCTCGGCAACTACTAATACATCCCTGTGTCATCAACGCTGCTTCCAGCGCCAATCCAAAACATAGCTCCATACTAGCTACTGTGAAGAAAATTAACTCTACCCCAGCAAACCCCAGCACAATAAGGATGGTATTTCTGAATTTTTGTGATAGTAATAGGAATGCTGACAAGACTTCAAAATGCAGAACTAGATTTTTTCTATACCAAGAGTAAGTTTTCAGTTCTGGTTTAGCGCTTTGTGAATTAATTGCATCAGCTGAAGCCAGGGCTCTGATGTCTGCTTCTTCTGGTATCAGTTCAAGCTCTACTGCTTAATGCTACGGCATCAACAGCAGCTCTCTCTTTTCCAGTTTGGTCATCAGAACTTGAGGGAAAATATGTGTAAGTCTGGAACTACATGGCACAAAATAGTTTTTGAAATATTTTTCTTTTTATTTGAGCCACTGGAGTGTAGCATTAAAAACAAAACATTACATTTTTTATTTCTCTCATTTTCAGTGGAGTTAATATGAATGACACCTGTATTTATCATGAGGTGTCATTTGAAGGACTTCACATTTTTTGCTTTCAACATGTTTTGCCTTTTTTTGTTACCCAAATTATTTTTACTCCTGCTTCATTTTTTCTCCCATCTTTGGAAAGAAATAATAAAAGTTGGAATATTCTGCCTTATTTACATCTAATCTGTGATGTTTTTTGTTCAGTCCTAAGCTACATTTTTTGTCACGAGTTCTGTGTCAAAAAACTGTCAGCCAGCTCTGTTAAGAGCAGCATTGCCAGACTAGCAATGGGCTTACTACTTGACTTTTGGGTTGTGGATGAGGCGTTGTGCTTACAGGCTGACAAATACTTGAATTCTAAGAAGAATGACTTTTATCTTGTTATGTTATCTTATTATGACAAAATTTCAAACACTGTCAAACATTTCAAACTTGACCTTTACATGCAAACATCCAGCAAACATTTTGGTCCAAAGGGCACCATTCCATTGGAAGGATGTTCCTGGGAAGAAGGCCAAACACTTGAAACAGCGTTTTGATTGCTTACTTTGAAATTTCAAACAGCGAGTGACAATAGGTCCCCACTAAATATATTTGTGGTCTGGAAAAAGTCACTTTTACTCAAATTAAGGTACATATTCCTCAGGCTTTTGCAATTACAGGCATTTTACTTTTTGGAAGCTGAACTTTTACTCAGAAGCCTACCATTCAGGCTTCTATTTTTTTGAAAACTTAGGTATCACATAGTAGAGGCATTATAACCTCTGCAATGAATGTGCTTGTCAGGCTGCAGTCTCCTGTGAATTCTTCTCTGACTCTCTTACACATTTTTTAAATCATCAACATGCTGAACATTATATCAATACTTAAGAATGATAATGTGGGGGTATGGCTCTGTGCTTTATGTTCTGTTCTTCTGTCAGAGGAAATACCTATTCAGATTTCTGCCCTATTGCTGTAGACATCTATTTTCATTTACAGTAGTATCGATACTCATATGTATGTTCTGTCACATCTCATTAAGGTACCCAGCAATGCTTTTAAAGCATGCAATTTCTGCACAATGCAGTCTTTATAATCATATTGTTGTGATTTGTTTGCTGGTTGTGATTTGTTTGCTATCTTTTATCCAATTCTGTGCTAAAATCTGTTGTTCTGCCTTACAAGTAAGTAAACCTTTGTCAGATGTCTGTTTATATATTTGGATGGCACTTGCCAGAATAAGGTTTCAGATCTGTTTGGGGTCAGTAATGCCATAATGCATGCAGATAGTAATAACAAAAAATAATTTATTGTGGTGGTTGTGTTTCCTAGGTATAGCATATCTAAGTGGAATGTGCAGTGAAAAACGAAAATGTATAATTGCCGAGGACAATGGTTTGAATCTTGCTTTTACTATTGCCCATGAAATGGGTCACAAGTAAGTATGTGGATAAGAAACCCTAGTATTTGTTTGCGTATAATATTACTATGATTAATTTGATTGTGTATTTTAGTTTCCCCTTCTGTCAGAAATGCCTTTTAAATTTGATGGAAAATTTGGAAAACACTGTTTTTGTTTATAATAATAGTGACATCTGTTGATACATAGTATGTAAATTAAGAAAATGTTTACAACTTGGAGTAATACAGATGTCTTTATAGCTACACAATAACCAGCTTAGCTGGGAGGACTGACATCGTCTAGAAGAAAAACAGGTGCCCCAAGATGTTTTTTCTTTTGGGTCTGTGATTGTGTATCAGGTCCAGCTCTGACTATTGTTGCCAATAAACATTTTAATGAGATCATGAGTTGGAAGAGCCTTCATTTAATTTGGCTTTCTCAGGATAGATCTGGTTAAAGTGTATAATGGTCACTGGTCGTCGTAACATTAATATGGTTTCTTCCTCCTCTTAATAGAAAAGAATGACAAAGTGCAGGTGAAGATAACTTTCCTTTATTGGACTGGGAGTTTTTACTCATGCCAAGAGGAATACTTAGAAGCAAAATGGAAAATTTCTCAAGTTGCAGTAATCAAATTTGTTAATAAAAGTTGATTTGATTCTTGTCTTCAGTACTTGTTGAAGAAATATAAATAGGAGAGATAGTATTTTTAAATAATATAAAATAAAAGGGAGGTGTATATTAATCTGTCATTTTTACCTATAGTGTCTGTTCCAGGTATCTCCGTATACATTTTTAGAATAGCAGCTTCAAAGTGATGACAGAGAGGGATGTTTTGTTAAATCCTTTGAACCTCTGTGCATTGAAGTTAGGTATCTTAGGACAAACACTTTGAATTAAAAGTAATTTGGTTTAAATATGGTCAGAGCTGAGAATGGATGTCATAGCATCTAATGTTGAAACATGAGTGGATTACAAGAAAGAATTGAAACTTAAAATATCTCTGTTTAAAATTTGTTCTGGATGCAGAATAAGCAAATGCAGAGCAATTATGTAACTTGTTAGATACTGCATGAAATCGATATTTTCTGGTTTTTCTCTTTTTGAGTTTTTCTAACTGCAGAAAGCAACTGCAGGTTAATATGACCCAGCCTGTTTGAGCGATAGTTATTATAAAGGAAAGAATTCAAAAGAAAAATCTGTTATTTGTTTGTGTGTTGTAGCCATATGCTCTGCTTTTACTTTTTTTTTTTTTTTTACTGTAGTAGTGTTTGCTAATATTGAAAGAGAGGAATGGCTAGAGGAAGACATTTCTGTACACTGGTTCCTATTACAGTAAGCCGAGGATAAGGGGAAAGAAGCAGTAATTGAATGTGATCTGCAGATAAGCTCACTGGTGGAGTAAATTAGAAAATTTATTGAGTCAGGTATGATAATATCAGATATTTTAGAGAAATATAAGTACTGCTTTATGTTGCACAATAAGAATGTGTTAGAGAATAAAACTTGAAGGTGCAGTTTCTGGATTTGAAACAGAGAGGTATCTTGATCAAGAAGAAGTGTAGTACCTTATGCTCCCTGAGAAAGTGGGAAATAGGTATAAAATTCTTGCAAAGTTATGGGTGATATGTTGGTTCTGCGTAAGCAATTTTGAGAACATGGGATACTGATTTTATAAAGAAGTTTATGTCTTGCAGCAGACAAATCAGATCTGTCTTTGACATTCTGAGAGCAGCTGTATGAGAAACAAGTTGGACAGGGAAGCTCGCTGTGGCTCCCCAGCAGTTCTTCCAAGACTGCTGCTCAGGCCAGGCTCTATAACCCTTGTTGTATTCAGAAGCAGCTTGACTGTCAAAGATGTTGAGCTTTAACTGTTTTGATTGATTTTCATCATTATTGAGTTTTTTGTTCCAAATAAAATTATTGTTGACGTCAACTGAAGTGCAGACATGGGAACTTGACTTTGAAAAGCACACCTGCAGTTTGCAAAGTTAAGCTTTAGAATTATTTTTAAAGCACATGCAAAACAAATTGCAATAAATTATCTTTTCCATACATGTATTTGTGTCATTGACAGGTTTAGAGAGAAATGGCTATGCTTCTCTGCAGTTGTGAATAGCTGCAGAAAAACTGACATATTTTTATATTATTTTTTGTATTTTTTTAATATCTGTGGTAACATTTTCAATCCTGTTTATTCAAAAGTGTTCACTTTACAGGAAATTTTATTTACAAAGTATAGTACTTGTTTAATAAGGAACTACTTTTATTAAGTTTACTCTTTAACAGGAAAGATACAATGCTGCCCCTTTTGTTTGTTTTTTACTTTATCGTTTTTATAAAAGGCAGTTGGGGGTTTTCAGTTTGTATTGTATTTCAGCATTATATACTCTTTATTTCAAACATCATGATTTTTATGAGAGTAATCCCACTAATTTAATCACAAATGCTGCTTTTCGTACTATTGGGTTGGGAAAAGGATCCATAAGATCAGAACTTTTGCAACCGAAAACCCACAGTGCACTGCCTTTTTGAAAATAGATTTTTTTTTTTTTTTTTTAAATATTTTAATGCATTTCAAAGCATCTATTAGATGTTCAACCATACAGGCAGGACAACTCAATACCTCTCCAATGACAGTAAATGCAAATCAGGGGCAAAAAATAGCACTGTCCCAATAAACACTCACAAGGTTCTTGACGTCACCTTTGATTCTGTCACTCAATTTTCATGCTTTATTAGGTGAGTTCTTTAAAAATCGAGTCTCTGATCTTCCTGCATGCATATCAAAGCAGGCATCTGTGTTCTGAGCTCATGGAGTTATGCTGATTTAAATCAGCCTAGGATCTTATTGGGCAGATGAATATAGTTTATCAAACTTGCCAGTGACCTGGAAATTGTCCAACAAAATACATTTGCAGTTGGAGATGACAGAAAATGCAGTTTACTACATATCATGCATTTCCATTTCCTCAAACTCTCAAAATCTGTATGTGATTCAAAACCATGAAAAAAATGTTTTGCTTAGTCCATTTCTAAGAACAGAGGCTCAGTAAAGATGTTCTTACTTTCTGCAAGCACATCACAACAATACCTAACAGAAATCAAGTTGTGCTAGCCTTTTGGCTAAGCAGCTAAAGAAACAGCTTAGGAAGAAATGATTCACTGTGACAGTGAATTAAGCCTACATCAGCATTTTTAGTAAGTTAAGTTTAAATTAATCAACTTTCTCTCTAGCAAGATATCAGGCTCCCATTTCTCCTAGACTATAATATGCCAGCATGGATTTAGAGGTAACTGTCCTTAGAACAGCATTTGTAAACTGAGCCGCTAGTGACTGAACATCCAACAGGATGCATAGGCTTAATTGATAGTCTAATACATTTAAAATAGCTGTTAAAAAGTTGGCAAGAGATCATCATAATGACAATGTTTTATGGTTTTTGTTAACAAGGAAACCTTCTCTTTTTTTGTCTATTCATTGAGATCAAGATAGCCTAAAGTCTTTTTTCCTCATTACATATTTTCTTTTATTTGGAGAAATGATTCAGTCAGTGTTTTTCCTTGGCATAAGATTAAAGACATAAGCTGCAGACTTAATTGTTTATCTGGAAGTACTGCTGTTTGTACATGGGTATTGTATTTACCAGAAGTGAATACTTTTCCTGTACTGCATACTGTCTGTAAAAAGAAAAACCTTCAGTGAGAAGTAGTATCTATCTTCATATTATAATGCTAAATACATCTGTCACATCAGAGCTTTAAATTATTTATATACTTAAGTCAAAAGACCATGCAAGGTGCTATGTCTAGATCTAACTTCTTGAAGCATGATAGTAGAAGTGTTGGAGTAATAAAGAATAGAGAAACAGCTGTTTAGGAAAAGGTACAAACTCTGCCGGGCAGCAGTATGCAGTATATGTTAATGTCTATATATGAATATATATTTTGCATTTTTCATGTAATTAAGATAGACAACAGTCGAGAGAATGATCAATGGTTCACAAAACAGAAATATTCATTGCATAAACATCAATTTTTTCTTCTCATCAAATTATTAAGAAGATTGAGTTTTCCATGTCTAGTAGACTTTTCCTTAGAAGACAGTGTTTTTCCAAAAGAAATAATCTTCTACCTTTTACCATCACAGTTTTTCTGCAGCTGGGTTACTTGTGTTGCAATTCACTTCAGACTAAATAATTCATTTACAAGTAGTAATGATGTGTCTTATCACATTTATGCAATGACCTGTGATGCCCTTATGTATTTTAAAACACTTGTGAAAAAATCATAAAGGTTTACTTCGCCAGCTGGGCTAAGCAAAACAAAACAAAATATTTTAATACATATTTTTGCATTAATTCTGTAAAATGGCTGATAGAAACCTGCTGCTGGTCCATTTGCTTATATAATTTCCCATATAAAGACAGCAGTGTGATAAATTTTTTTTTTGTTTAAAAACTGCAATCCTAGCACTAGCAAAGTAGTCCAGCTTCTGTTTTTCTGTCAGTAATAGTCAATGAGTGGTGTTATTTTCACTTGTCAAATACATCTGTGTGATACAGTGATATGCAAGATTTCATATTACACAAATTCTTGTGACAATCTTTGTACTATTAAATGCCATATACAGATCTAAATCTTGACATTTCCAAATCCATACTTTAAGAAGTTTTGATCATTCTAATGTAATATTGTGTGTAATTATGACAAAAAAGAAAACAGTGGAAATAATAGGGAGGATAGCATTTTTTAATTAATAATGATTTTTAATTATTTCTTATTTTTATTTTTTAAATTAATGCAATCCATTATAGGTTTGTGATTTATTTGCCAGAATTGAAGAAAATCTATAGGATAATAATTGCAACAAATTTACAAATGCTGTGTAGCAATCATTAAAAAAAATACAAATTCTGGAAGAAATCAGATGGCGGCCTGATCCCATCGCACATCACAGGCATGAACTGGCAGCAGCACTCAGAGGTTTACTGTCTCTTTCACAAAGGGAATGTTTTTTCAATAATTTTCATTCTGACTTTAGTTTAAACTAGTACTATTACCCTGAATCTGCAGTTTACACTCATCACTCTTCTGCTGCTTACCTCATGGGATGAACTCTTAGGATTTGTGTATCTACTATACTCTACTATACTATACTGAATATTCAGCAACCTACCCCTGGTTCCTTGCGTACTTGCTCTCATACTTTTCCTAATCTATCTCTTATTTCCTAACCTCTTTCACTGTTAGTGACTGTCTGAATGGTGGTAATTCTATTTAATCTTTTTAATTCTAGCTGCTTTCTTTTATCACAGGTAGACCTAAAGTAATTCTCCACATCCGTCTGAATTCACCTGAATACTCGCTCATATATGAAGTTTCTGATACTACTTAGTCTTTGTGGCTGCATTGCCTGTTTCTAGTTTAGTAGCATCATTCTTTTCCAGCTCCACTACCATGCTTTTATGTGGAATAAGATGGTGATCACTTGCCGTTTGCAAAGCACAATGAAAATAATGAATAAATAATAAAAAGCTTTTCACCTGAAAGAGGGTTGGGTCACTGAGCAAATGATGACATGAATGTAGGACATGCAGGAGACTTTTGGAGTCATATAGTGAGAATACAAAATAACAGTTTACAATGCTGACCTAATTCTTTCCAAAAGATGTGTGCATAGTCTTATTTAGCTTATTTAAATATAGTATAATGACTGAGGACCTTTTGTTGAGCCTTGAAAGAGCTTTTATTTCTTAATACCCAACTATATGTAAATCAAATCAAAGTGTGGTACTTGGTATTTTTTTGGTGGGTGAGTTGACACTGGAAGGCATTTTGTGCCTGTAAGCCTGTAACCTATTCCCTTGATGGCAGGAGAGGTGCTGTCATCTATCTTGAATCCAGCTGCATGCATATAATTGCAGCAGAAGTGAATTGTAAAATTACTTTTTAACTGAAAAAATGTACTAATATTTGTCACCTACTTTTGGTCACCTGAACTGTTAGCTCTGACGTTCAAGTGGAGAGAAATAAAGGGTTTTCCTTTTTGTGCTGTTCCTACTGCACATTAGACATCAATAGGATCGTCTTCAAAATTAAGTAGAAATTGTTCCAACTTTCTGCACGATATCACAAAAAAAAAATCTGGCAGTGCTTTTTAAGCAAGTTTTAAAGATTTTATTAGATAAAAATATTTTTTCAGTTGACTTGACAACCATGTATGATGTTAGTGTGTTTTATTTGACCAAGGCTCTTTGTCAAAATACTTTTAAACTGAGTTTATTAAAATACAGTGTAATTTCATAGTGTGAGTTGAAATATTGCTAATATTTGAGTTAGGGAATGCATTCCTTAGGATGTTTCCTACTTTCATATTTTATCTGCCATACATAGACCTTAACAAGAATGGTTGGAGTATTTTTATGTATCATTGAAAAAAAAACCACTCCTATTCTTATAAAAGAATTCATGTCTATACAGATATCATCTACTACTTTGAAGTACAACACTGTTGTCTTTGTTAATTATGTTTTTTTCAGACTGTTGCAAAGTTTTCCTCTTGCTCCAAACTCACTATCTTCCACCCACACGCATATGGTGGTGTTTTGCATGAATTTGAATGATAACAGCTGTACCTGACAGGAGCTTATGGACAGAAACAGCAATGTGCCTGATACTAGCATAATAAATTCTATAGGAAGATTACAGAACAGCACCTTACACAGACAGTGTCTGCTGTGCCTTTGTTTTAGTGAAAGCATGTAGTTGTCCACTTCCTGTAGACAGTGCAGCAAGGAAGGCTAGAAAATGCCATAACCACAAGTGTGAGCATTGAATATTGTTGTACCATTGATTGTTAATGAAGAAGCTGATACACATGCTTACTTTACATTCTCTTGCTGGAGAAGGTCACAATGGCTGTTCACCTGCTTTCTTTCACCACACACATTATGTGGTGTAGTGAAAGAAATCAGGAATCAGTACTACTCCATATATACTTTTACATGGTCTTGGAATTGATACTAGGTCAGATAAAAATACATAGTCATTACCATACTATAGAAGAGATCAACAGTACACACTGAGGAAAAGATTTCTAAGAATTTTTAAGAGCAGGTTCTGTTGCTACTTTAGCATATTTCTCATGTATTGTTTTGCAATTTAGTTAGGTCATGTTAGCATAATGACTTGTACTTCGTTTTTGAAGTAGCTGTTCATTCAGATAGTCAAAGGCTTTGATGCCAGTCTTCGCTATTTGCTGGATATTTTGTAATGTGTGCTTAGTTTGGAGGTGGAAGCATATTGAAGAATGAACTCTATTGGATTAGTGCAGATACTTTGAACTACCTTTGAATGTCAAAGCAGTTTAGAAATGCTATGAAAGAATAGCATCTGAAGTATTGGAACATGGTTGAAATTAGATATTTTATTAGTATTTAATGTTGCTGATAAGATGTTGCTTATATAGTTGTTATAAGTGCAACAGTTGTTACCACTTCAAAGACAATTTTGTCCTCAGAATTCATGTACTGGT
Source organism: Psittacus erithacus (assembly GCA_009867235.2). Taxonomy (NCBI): domain Eukaryota; kingdom Metazoa; phylum Chordata; class Aves; order Psittaciformes; family Psittacidae; genus Psittacus; species Psittacus erithacus. The sequence continues at coordinate 55,276 of WYDI02021198.1, read as the reverse complement.
TGGCTATACAGAATGCTTCTTTGATAGTAGATTGGAAAAAAGGGTTACACTGATATTTCTATGTGATGTTGGTTAGTGAAACTGTTTTTTGAAGCTAGAAAGGTCTTGGCTAAGCTCAACACATATTTTTCTGGGTGATTTTAAGGATTAGTTTATAACAAAGTCTGACTTCAAGAATTACTCTTCAGAATATTCAGTGGCTGGAAAATAATAGTAATTTAAAATTTTGTTTTGTTTGGGTTTTTTAAATTTTAAAAATATTTTAAATAACATATATATGTGTTAATTTCCACTTAGTGTAAATGGAGACATCAATTCTATAGTTCAGTAATAAGCTGTATCACAAAATTATATGTACTTATATGTTATAAATGCTTTATTTCAAATCATAGTGTATATGATACTGATAACTGAGTATGTTTGAAGCAAGGAAGTATATAACTTGAAGCACTGTAAACAAACTCTATTTCTTGTGCAGTCAGCAAAGTAAAATCTCATCAGATTTTCTGTGTTCTCCCATAGTTCTTGTGGATATTGCTGTTCAGATAAGGATGTCTTAAATTCTGTATGTGCAGCTTGTAAAAAGAATGTAAGGAGAGTCAAAAGCTACTTTTGTGTAGTTGTTTTGTCCCATTCAGGTCATTCAGAAAAAGACAGAAACTGGGATGGGAGCTGGGATGACAGTCAGATGGATTTGTTTACCTCGGTTAGATGGTTTACGGCTGATAAGATTGCCCACTTCATGCAGCAGCAGTTGTTTCAGTGCTCCAGATTAAGGAGTGTACACATCACTGTAAGAGGCTGAGCACTCTGATAAGCAAGACAAAGCCCTACATGGTGTTTAAATTCATGTCATTAGTAAACACAAGGCCATGCGGGCTTGCAAGATGGTATAAAAGTTGATGTAATCATGAGGGGGGTTTGGGACAGAGTGGGGAAAAAAGTGAGCTGGTGTTTTCAGTGATGGGTGGCAGGCTTTTGCCCTTTGGCACTGCAGTCTGCTGAAACAGAGAGAAAGAATCATGTACTCTGGTTTTTCTTTCAAAACAGCCAACTTCTCCCATCTTTGCAGTCTCTAAGCAATTTGACTGCTTTTTGGCTGAAGGAAACAGTAAGAGGTATAAAGCTTTATTCATCCTAAAAGTTTGCTTTTCTGCAGTGCAAAGTAGGGTTGCAAAATTCCAGCACCACTTTGAATACAGTGCTCTGGACTGTAGTCCCATGCTCATTTAAAAGTCTTCAAAATCAGCCTAGAGTATTTCATTTATTTATCTTAATGCCAGTCAAGCATGTATCCACTTTGCTAATTGCGAAAACTTCATTTTGATTGAAGTCTGTCGTCGTCTTCTGTGTTTACTTGTTGTGAATGAGAATCACAATGAGTCTTCATTTCAGTCAATGTAGCAGCTTCAAGCTAATTTTTAGTGTAATTTTTAATTGCTGTGAGAACTCACTGGGATGCATTTGGATGCTGAGTCTTAAAAATCAAAATCCATTGACTCACTTCATGAGTGGCAATTCTAACAATAGTCATTGAAGGCACATTTAGGTGATTTTTCTGTCAATACAATAATTATACGTTACAGTAATATGCATTTTACTATTCTATAATGTTAACAAGCAGAATCTTTGGAAATAAGACAGAATCACTGCCAAAGTATGGAACGATTCACTGATGTAATAAAGTAAATTTCCAGTATTTTTGTTGCCCTTCAGCAAGAGAAGTACAGTTCATTAAACCTGAAGTAGTTGTGCAGTTCTGAACATTCAAGAAGTTGCCCAAAGTATATTTTGGACAGCTTATTAGAAAGCAGCTTTCCCATCAAATGGATGAGGCTTTAATTTCACCTTATAGTATAGAATTGTCCTCCACACACAGTTCCATGAACTTCTGTGAAAGGTATCGTGGAAAAACATCAGAAGAGATTTCTTATGTGTAACATGCATGAATTTTTCATAACCCTTGCAAGAGTTTTAACTTATAAACATTTTGAAAACAACTTGTTATTTTGTTGTGCTTTGATTTATTTTTATTATCTCCAAAATTCAGCATGGGGATAAACCACGACAATGACCACCCATCCTGTGCAGATGGTCTTCACATCATGTCTGGGGAGTGGATTAAGGGACAGAATCTTGGGGATGTTTCATGGTCTCGGTGCAGCAGGGAAGATCTGGAAAGATTTCTCAGGTATATCATTCAAGAAAAAGAACTCTTACTGTATGCCATTTACAGATAGTAGCAACAAATACAATGAAATAACAAGTTTTCAGTATTTTTGCCACGTCTGTGGGAGATATCTGTTTGTATAAACCATCAAAATAATTTTAATTGTCATGAAGTATATAATATTTGGCAGATTGATTAAAATCTGATTTCAACAATTAATTGTATTTTTATATTTGCATGTGTTAAGGTACATCATTATACTTATATATATTATATACATTTATATATGTGTAAATATATTTAAAGTATATTAATATCCTATGTATTGAAGAATGTTGGACAGTGAATGACCTATGAACATTACATAGATTCTCTGATCTATGTTGTGCTGTTTAATATCAAACCATGCAGTATAATTACATTAGTTCAATTTTTAATAGAAATTTACTATGAAATATTTACTAGAGAATAGTATACCCAGAAACAAAATTAAAACATTTAGTTTCATCTGTATAGATCTGTTCCCTAATGCTCTGTTCCTTTATTAAGTTTAAACAGTTAAGCAGTCCTCAAAGGTCTGCTTCATGACACTGCAATAGGTAGCATAACTTAGATGTGTCAGTCTGACACATCCATAGTGAATCTAGACAGAAATCAAAACCATGATTTGGTGCTTTAACAAACAGGTTAAGTGTTTTCCTTTTTCTTTTTTTTTCCTTTATTTTTTGAAAATAGTTAAATTTGGCTACTAACTCAGAAATTTATGTTTTTAAAGCATATACATATGTAATTTGAAATGATTAATTTGAGGTCCTCAATTCATATTTCAGACACTTTAAGATGTGAAAACTAAGCTACACAACTGCCTATGCATTATAAATTGTCTATTTCTCATAAGTTTAAATCTCTATCCAGACCTTAACCAGTTCAGTAAATTTTGCACTATGTTATCCAGCACTTTCCTGAAATTCCTATTATAGCAGATAAACTATATGGTCTTTCTGCAAATGTGCAACATCACAACAGACTGTCAACTTTTATCAAGTGAGCCATATTAATTTATACAAAGTCATTTCTGTGAATGACAGCAAAGTGCTGCAAATGAAAAATCTCAAGAGTCCACATTTTTCTAATGTCAAATGCATGTTTAAGTCAGCATGACAATCAGACCTTTTAGGATTGCTCAGTATATGAATCTTTGCATATTGCCAGGTCAAAGGCCAGTAACTGTTTGCTACAGACGAATCCTCAGAGCCTCAATTCTGTGATTATTCCCTCCAAGCTCCCAGGAATGACCTACACGGCAGATGAACAGTGTCAGATTCTTTTTGGACCAACAGCTTCCTTCTGCCAAGAAATGCAGGTAAGGGTGATTGTATACTTCAGAAAATACACTTACCAACTCATTTTTTCTGTGGGGGATATTTGTGTGTATGTGTTTGTGAGAAGGGGAACATAGTCTCTTTTGAAAGAGAAGTTTATACTTTGCTTTCCCAAGTTAATACAAGTATTTTCATTTTTTAATCTTGTAAGTCTTGATTTGGCTCTCCAAACATCCTGAGTCATGTTGTATCATACCATACCACTGATATCTTCTCTGTACCTTAGAAGAAAATGTCATAGTGTGAAGACACCTTGTGGGAGCGAATGGAGTATTTCCAATTTATTCCACTTGGGACCAGGTTTCATTTGCAGGTTCAGTTTCATTACATTTTGGGTATTGAATTTCCATATCTGACCTGTACGTATACCTACTTACTGCAGTAGAGTATACCTCTGAACTTATGCTGCCACCCAGCAGTCCCTTATGAGCCCAAGTGGAGCTATGCAGTGCCATGGCAGTAGGAATTCCAGCACTTAAATGAGTTTGCTGACATAGCTTCATGTCATTGCATGAAACAGTGCCACTATATGTTAATATTGAAAAGACAGATTACTAAAATTGAAGAGATCTTGATGAATTTAAGGTCTAATGCTAGCAGACTTCGTATTGCAGAAGCATTTAAGCACTTGGTTTTAACAGAGAAAAAACATCCTTCTTTAATCAACAGAACAGGTACTAAATACGCTGGATTCTTCAAGACAAGATGGATAAATATTACAAAAATGTTTAAAGAACATGGAGTATGAACATGTATGATAATACGCTACTAGAAGGAACTGTGAAATAAAATTTCGTCAAAGACAGAGCAGTCAGCCTGGAAATGTCAGGAGTATTTAATATGAAAGCATAATTCCTTACTCCAGTTCTCCAGTTCTCTTCGTCTTTCCCACTTGGGCATAGTGATCTTTTCAGCAAGTTTCAGTGAAAGTAATTGTTATCCTAAAGATTCTTAAAGGAAACACTGCAATACACATATGACTAGTGCATGCATAGTGAAAAACACAAAACGAAAACAGAACAGGAGCTGTAGAATACTAGGTCGCTATTATTCAAAATAATACTGTCTTATTGAAACATTTTGACACTGAAAGATGAGCAATAGTACTCAGTGTAGTGGTTCTACAAATGTTCCTAATTACTTCCAAGTGCTTTTTTCATGAATTGCAATCTGTTTCTGTTTTTCAGTACTTTGTTTTCAATTACAGTATGTTATTTTGGTTTCTTATTCTCTAGAAACCTATTTTGAATGAGAAAATGGGACAGTGTTAGCCCATTATTTCTTATAGGTCTTCTTTACCATGTAGAAGACTTTGAAAAGTAATTGAAGAGATACTCAAACCTGGAGACTTGCTGTCATATAATACCTTTACATGCTTTTCATTTCTTTGGGCACTTCTCCTCCTTTAGTGCCTTTGTGCTTAGTTCTTATTCAGTCATTTAAATTCAGATAGCCAAGTGGTCCTGTGCCTGTTATGTTTCATTCACAGATTCTTCTCTTCAGGTCCTGACTCCAAGGTTTTTTGGTTTTCATTGTTATTTCATGAAAGTTAGAAAGTTAAATTCAGTTAAGGCTACTCTGATAGTGTTCAACTATTTGCACTGAGAGTAATTGTTCATTTCTAATAATCTTCAATCGTTTTCTCCTTTTTTTTTTTTTGGCATTTTTTATGTAAGAAGATCACATTTTGGCTCAAACACTTATCCTTCCTCTTTTTTTGCACTTCTTGGATCATTACTTTAAACTAAAACGGTTAGTTTAAGAAAATAGTAAATATTAGTATTAAGATACCATTGTAACTTAAATGCAAGGATAGGTATGTGGGCTTGCTTTGAAGAAAGAACCCGGTAATGGTGCAAGACAATACAAAAAGCCAGTGGTCTTTTCAACTAAAAAACCCTGCAATTTATTTTTCAGTTTTCTTCATAAAACAAGTTTGTTGCTTGATAATCTTGTGGTCTTAACTGTAAGAAAAAGAAAACTTTGTAACAGTTTCTGAGAAAAAAGCAAAGGGAAGAGCCTTCTGCTGTTTCACAAAAATCCTCTGCAAAACTGGTAACCCTGAGCCGGAAATCACATAAACAAATACTGAACCACAAAATTACTGTAATGCATCTTGTTGTCCACAAGCCAGGAAATGAGACAGAAACTTACTCCTTGAAGGTTCATTTAAACTTCAATAAATCCAAAAATTTATAGCCCAGAATTACTTGGATGCAATCTACTTGCTGAACAGTTCATGTACTTCAGTGTAACTGTGAGAAGATTATGAAATAAGTCAGAGTTTTAGTTTTTTTGTGACTGGAAGATAATTTGATGAGTAGACTTCAATGCAATCTTTTACATTAGGCAAGTATGTAACAGCTTTTCAAGAAAGAAAACAATTGAGTAGTAATGGAAAATAATTTTCTTATTGATCTAAAAATAATCTACAAATTATGTTGTTACTGAGCAGCACTTTAGTATCATTTACAGTCAAATTACATGGCAACCTCTCAGAAACAGCGCAGATGCCAATGATTTTCCCTAGTTATCAAGAATTCCTCTTTATAATTTAATGGTCCTTTTCCTAAAGCAAAGGACTAAAGGGACCATGGAGGACCTACTCCCATATGTTCCTGACTGAGCCCCTCCCACTTCTCTTTCATGAAAACTGTCCAGACTTTTTTTTTTTTCCTTTTCATCTTTATTTCAAAGACTTTTCCTTCATACCCTAAGCAAAATTTATAAAGCCTGAGAAAGTGTGAGTGGATCTCAGAATGTAAGACTTACACCATGTTGCCATGCTTATCTTGTAAGGAAGCCAAGTTTGCTTTTATGCCCATGATGTCTCACACAAGAATCAATTAGACCCTAACATTGTTTCACATAACAGATAGTGAGATCATGGCCCAGAAGTTGTTCTCTGTGATTAAATGTGATTGTAGAACTTGGCAACTTAATATAATTGTTGAACTATTAGATGCTGGCTTTTAAGATTAAAGTCCAGGATGCGAACTCTATCTAGTCAGTTCCACTAAAACAATTCTTGTCATAACACAGCTGTGATCTTTGCAAAGAAGTAGAAGACTGGTTATATTTCATGGTGATTTTTAAGGCATTTCAGGGAAAGATCACAATGAAAAAAACAAATATTACAGCCCTCGTGAAATATCTGTCCTCATCTTCACCACCACACTTTAAACAATCTTGACTTTGCACAGATACAGTTCTGAAACACTCTTTTTGTCTGTGGTATTTCCTCTCAACTGGGCCATCTCTCCAAATACTTACATGGTTGGAAATGCATCCTTCTGGTGCACACAGACCTGCCTTACTTTTTACATTAATAAAAAAAAAAACAAACCCAAAACCTACCCCAAAAGCTGGAATGACTTCTGCTATTTCTGTTATACATCGTGACTTTCATGTTGTATTTGATTTTGCTGTTAAAAATTCGTTCTCTCAGAAAAAAACAAAAAAAAAAAACCACAACACACCTTTGTGTGTGCTTGGCAATATTGTGTTTTCCAGCGTACACACAATGACTTATTTTACAGATAGTGAATATCTAATATCATATATATAAGTTTATAATCTCCAATAACTCTTGCTTCTCTGGCTAATCTAAAAGACTTTAATGGCTGTTGAACTATGTTTGTGATAGACAACTGGTAAACCTCTGTGAATGTTAATAGCTATTTTGATTTTGACTGAATCACACTTTGTTCCCAGAGGAGCAAATTTCTTGTTTAGAAGTCCATGCTGAGGTTTTGAAATGATTGTAATACTGGCACTGGCCTCTGGATTTTCTGTTAGTTTTCATACATGCATCATGTTTTTTCCCCAAACATATGCAGAAATCCCCCAAATGTCAAAAGTTAAATGCTAACAGTAATTCTCATTTCTCTTACTACTGTAGCAGCAACACAATTTGAAGAATAAAGAGTAAGGAGTGATTTGTGATTTGTAAAGAGCCTATTTGTGACTTGACTGAAATGGAAAGCCCAGAAAAAACTTACAAGTCATCCTCCATTTTTTTGGATTGGGGAATTGCAAAGTCTAGGATGAAATGTTACAGTAATATTGAATGCTTATTTTAAAAATTGCCAAAGAGAAGCAAGTGGTTTTAGAATACAATTCACTTAAGGGTCAAAGATGTTTCTGGCTGGGGAAGTTATGTTCATGGTTCATAAGGAGGTGGGGCACAAGTATTTGCAGAAACATGCAGATGTATACAAAGCACATTAGCAAGTCAAGTGTCTTTACTTGGTTTACTTTACACAGCTCAAATGCATTTGTGCGGTCAGGTACCGAAATCCTTGTGAATTTGACTTCATGTTTTCCTGAGTTTAGAAGAGTTGTTTCCAAATTTGTAAGGAACTGTAAGTTTGTTGTCAGCCATTTTACAATGATATCAGATTTAGGGATATTAAAAAAAAAATCTTAATTAGTAATGTTAAATTAGCGTATGTTTTCATTGAGTTGTTCCAACAGTATAGTTTGTCATTTCAAAGCTGGTATGGAATCACTTTGTCATGAACATCTGATGCTTTGTCTCATTGACATTGTCTCCCAAAACTGGCCCAGAAATTTTGCTAAGTTTAGTTTTTGGCTTTGAAGATCTATCTTACAGTGCATGTTAAAAATAAAGTAATAAAAAAACCAAAACAATTCTCCCATGAACAAGAACAGAAATTAGAGTTTGGTATTTTAAAAATGCTTGTCAAAATAATCCAGGAACAGGATAAGACTTCTGTAGCTATATTGTAGGATATCCATAGGCTATCAGTTGTCTTTTTAGTTCAGACCAGTACAATCTTTGACTTTTTTTGAAAGCTGATGCTACAGACATTTTTACATGAAAGAATCCCACTGGAACTGTGCTGTTCCCTGGTTTAGACACAGTCTTTTGTTGAATTATGTTTCTTGTGCTGTAAGGCTTTTTTCAAGGTAGCATAAGATTTATCACACATTTTCATGCATGGTGTAAAAGGCAGAGACTCTTATTGGGTTTACCAATGTAACAAATAATTTCAGTTAGAAAAAGTTCTGGCATACTTGTTTTCAGAAAAACAATTGATCTTTATGTTATCCTCCCTGCAATCCGTCTCCTGATCCTTCTTGCTCCTCTTTGGGAATAGTATACATATTCGTAGGGAATCGGTCTGCACATGCAATAACATTCACGCTGCAATTGAGCTTCACATTCCCTCTGTACTCTTCCACCCAGTTTACTGTAAGGACAGCAAGGAGAATGAAGTCATGACTGAACACCATGGGAGAAGGAGGACTTTTTAGAGGAAAATAGGGAAAGTTGCCAAGGAAATGTGGGGTATTGTAAGCCAGCATTCTTCAAGGCTGAACTTTCTTTTGAGGAACTTGTCTTGATGCTGATGAAGAGGGACAGAATAAACAACTTTTCTTTCCACCTCTGAAATTCACCATTGAGAACTACTGCAGTCATCTGCCTTCTCTTTTTCCTAGCAAAAGTATTTCACTCTGATTTTTAGTTTACTTTGTGTCTTCATTGTGGGTATCAGATTTGGTAACTGTCTTGAGGTATTTCTATAGGAATGAAGTAAGATAGCAGCAGTCATTGGAATGTATGAACAATGGGGACTTGGAGGTCCTAGAGCAGTATGATTAGTAAAATCCTTAAGCACAATTTGTGCACTTTGCGTTTTGTGCATGTTGAACCTGTCTTTAAACATACTTCAGTACCATCAAACTGTTAACTTCCTGACAATTTTAGTAGATTGCATGAAGTCTTGCATAACATAGATTTTGTGGTTATCTGTGTGTTTGGTTTTCAGCATGTCATTTGCACTGGGTTGTGGTGTAAGGTGGAAAGTGAGAAGGAATGCAGAACAAAACTGGATCCACCAATGGATGGAACAGACTGTGACACTGGAAAGGTATGTTTCTGGTGGAAAAACAACATAAATGATATTGAACAACTAGCAGTTAAGGAAACAAGCTGAATAGGTCTTTGTACTTGCTTACAGTTCTTGCTGCTTACCTCAATTATAATAAAAATCATACATATATAGTTGATTATATTAGATATATAGATATATTGTATATTGCATATTACATATTGTATGATATAGATATGATTTAGAAGTACATTTCTCTAAAACAGTGAATTAAAAAAAGCTGAAGCCACAGATGTTTTGATGTTCACATGGTTTTATTTCAAATTTGTTCTGGTTTTGTATCCTATTTATGAATGGAATGCCATTACTGTAAACAGAAACATAAGCTTTCAAAGACAGATACAAATTTCTAGCTATGATTTAAGATTTAGAAATAATCTCACCAAAAGAATTGATACAGAGTGTGTTTATCACAAGTGATAAACTTTGTACATCAACATTTGTAGCGTCAGTGCATGTAAAAGAGTGATAAATGTCATTAAAAGTGTGCCATCAAAGGCAAAGTAAATGGTCACCTAACGTCACTTACATGGAATGCCCTTCAAGAGCTTTCTTGTTTGAATTATCTCTGTCATCTGTTTATTTAACTGCAAATAAAGATAAATAACCACAAATAATAGAGAGGAACATGGATATATGTTGGGATTTTCATAATATTGTGTTGACAGCTGACTCCCACAGGAGTAATTTGCTCTTTGAATCGTATTACATTCACCAGAACTGTCATCACCACCCTAAAAAAGTAAACAAATCTATCAACTGACAGATAAAATGTTTGGATTTTCCATACTAAAATAAAAACGAGGCTTATTCTTTTTCGTATCTTTAAAATAATGACATTTGCTGCAAACTTCTGATTTTGATAAATGTGTGTAGTTGATATTCTGTCTTGATATTTCTTTCCAAAATCTGGAAAGTCAGGAACAAGTTTTGTTTGAAGTCACAGTCTTTACATTGAGACTATTATCCATGGTATGGAATGAGAAAGCAGTACCTCTTATTAAGGCTACTCAAAATTTTCCCTGTGAATCTATTGCCATTGTGAACTGGGCACCCAAGATTAGCATGCGTTTCGCACATTAATGTTTGACTTGTGAAAGGAGATAATAGCAACTCATTGCAGAGGACTCATTCTAACTGTGGGAACATTATGGGTAGTAACATGGGTCATAGGAAAGTCCAATGATGAAGGTAACGCTGTTCTCATTATTGTAGAGTTTAGCTAGCAGGGAGTAAATAATTACAGCTGAGACAAAGTACCAATTCTCATTCAAACAGCTCATTGAGCCTTGTGCCGGGCTCAGATATCTCTTATTTATGTCTAGCAGTAAAAAGCTAAGCAGACATCATTGAAACATCAGAGAGGATTAGAAGGGTTTACTTCTTTGTTACTGTATTATCTGTCCAAGATGAGCTGCATATTACACAGATCACTGGATTTGTTTTGGTTTAGTGATATTGTAGAGATAGAGTATTGTTGCCTTGTGCTCCTTTTGGGACCTCCTGAAGAGAGGAAAATTTCGTTTGCACAGCTTGTCCAGCATGGTTGATTTTAAGTCAAGGACTTGTAAGCATCCCTCGGAGTCTACATAAGGCAGATGCCATCTCTAGAGAAAAAACATGCTGCCTATTACATTGGAAAGTATATCTTTAAATAAATATGAACATTTTGGTCTCAAACATACAAGAGCATAACAAAATCTGTGGTATAATTACGCCATCATTGTAATGCCATGTTTTAAGGAAAAAAAATTGAGATCAATTGATCAGTGAAGACCAGTTTGAAACTGCAGGCAAAATTTAAAATATGCAGATAAGGATTTAGCACAGGCAATGTGCTGGCAATTCTAAAAATTACAATAGCCTTTACTGATTGCATTGGTGGCATGTTTTGGTTTGCTGGAAATATGAGACTTCTTCATGAACTTTATCCACTGATAACAGTAATTCACAAATAATTCAGAATGCAAAGAGAAATGGGTTAAATTATTGATGTTAATGACATCAAGTGTTCATTATTTACTTGTAGCCTTACTGTTTTGCAATAGCTGAAATTTTGTAATATGTGGGATGGGTATTTAGCTGGTGTAAGTTGTTAAAGTACTAGTTTCTGCAGAGTTACGATTACTTATACTAGATATGGACATTGGTTTACAGAGCATAGTAATATTGATTGGATAATTTTTGAGTGAGAAATTGCAGTTGTCCTAGAAAACGATACATGCTAACAAGATTATTGAGGTAATTATTATAATTTAAATAAATACCAGAAATTCTCATCTTTCTCAACACTAGCTTATAAAGGCTTCTATTCTCTCTTTGAATACAAGTTGTGAATAAAATAATTTTCTCTATTACTTGTAATATCTCTTTCAATTGAAATTGTCATTGGATGATCAGTGACAATGCAGTTGCTGATAGTTACATGGGAGCTGTAATTGTAGATCACTGTAATAGTGAACCAAACACGTCCTGAGATCAGCCATGAACACTGTGCTGTGATCATTTTTACAACGTGGCTAGAGGATGATCCCTGCAGTGGGTTTGGGCTAGATCTGGCAGCGCTTTCCTAAGAAGTGCCCAGTCTCAAATGAAGGGGCCAGCATGGTCTAGGGACCAGAGAAAGGCCTCTGGCTGTCTTATTTACCAAGATAGAAAAAAAAGAGTGTTGGGCAACAATAGGAAAAAAACATACCTGGCTCATATGAAAACCATATATTGAACAAAATGTTTATGTTATGCTTCCTGTGTGCTTGTGGAGCAGTGATTTGGTTTGCATATGACTTGATTTCTTTACCTAAGAGCTGAATTTTCACCTAGCAGTGTAAGGCTGGAGAGTGCATCAATCGGACCTCTTTTGTGGAGCATGTGGAGAGGGAGTGGAGCGCCTGGAGCCCTTGTAGCCGTACTTGCAACACTGGAATCAGCAATCGACAGCGCAAATGCCCTGGGTAAAAACAAGTTCAGGTTTTCATTGCTGTTCATCAGAATTTCTGAACAAAATTTAAATCTTATGAGTACAGAAGCCCGTGAAGATACAGGTGTCCTATACATAACCAATTAATTTTTTATCAATAATGAAAAACACTTAGAAGAATAGGTATTGGGGGGGTTTTGGGGTTTTTTTGTTTTTGTGGGGTTTTTTTTGTGTGGGTTTTTTTTTTGTTGCTGTTGTGTTGTTTTTTTTTTATTGCTTGATAACACTTTTTTTCCTCTTTTCTGCTTCTGTCAAAGCTTAGATAATATTAATGGGAAAAATGCAGCTTTCTTTTTAAGCTTCACCTGAAAATACAATGGAAAATTAAATTCATAATTTTTGAATTGCAGAGTTGAGTCATGAAGACATGTGGAGAAGAAAGGAGAGGGGAGAGGAGGAAAGGGAAGAGGAGGGGAGATGGCAGAAGAAGAATAGAGGGAAGGGAAAGAAAAGGAAGAGGAGGGGAAGAAAAGAGAGGACAGAGAAGGGAAGGGGAGAGGAGAAGAGGAAAAGGGAGAGTAGGAGGGGAGTGGAACACTGCAGGGCAAGTCAGGGCAGAGTAGATGACCTAAGAAAATAATAGGGAAAAATGAAGAAAGAGGAAAGAATTAACAGATTTGGGGAAAAAATGATGACAGAAAAGAGGGATTAAAAAAGAGAAATTTGCGTAATGAAATGTGAGGAAAATTTGGATATGGCTATATAAAAGCATAGTAGTCTAACAGAAGTGTTAGATGTACAGAATGCTTTCGTATTTCCTGCCATCTAAACATCACTTCCAGCTGTATGCCTAAAAGCTACTTCGAGAATTTATGATGTCTCAATTTTGCTTTCATTTATTCATTTTTCCAGGCAAAGTTACAAATAATTAGCACCAGTTTCTGCAGTTCTCAGTTCTTTTGCATTTGTTCATTAGGACCTGCAAGCACAACTGGAGAGACCAAAAAGAAACAAGACATGTCTGAACTTTGCAACACCACACTTGTTAAAAAGGAGAGGTAGCAAACCAGCAGGTCTTACTTCCTTTCAGTGGTACCTTTGACTCATTCCAGCTAGAGAAAAGTCACCTGAACTATATCAAAACTGCAGTTGAGGTTCTCTTTACTGAATGTTCCTACTAGTACTAGTGCTTCTTTGGGCCCAAGTATAAATCATGATTTAGCACCCATGATCCTTTATATGTAATGAAACCAGTACAAACAGAAGGCAAACATGCTTTGTTCTGTGACTTTGATTTTTTTGTGGATGATTTTTTAATGTTGTTTGTCAACAAACAAAAATTGTTATTTAAATTTTTGTATAGCATAGATAAGCTGTGCTGTAAGTTTGACAAAACATTACAAACAATAAAGCATTATACTTATGCCATCTTTTCTAGTTCAGGCCTTGAAGGAGAGTGTCATGGTCCAACAATGCAGTATAGAGTATGTGAAAATCCTTCTTGTCCTGCTGGTGTGCCTGCCTTCAGGGACTGGCAGTGTCAGGCTTTCAGTGCCAGATCTTCCTATCAGAAGCATGTGCACCAGTGGCATGCTGTCATTGATGATGGTAAGTATAAACCATCACCACATTCTTATCATCTGTTCGTAGGACTTATATCTTGTTGCTATTGTTGTTGATCAAGACAGCTAAAATAAAAATTAAAGCAAGCAAACAAATTAACCCAAGCCCAAGACTTTTGGCAATTTTCATTTCATAGACCAGATCCGGTGTAATTTTTACATGTCCTAAATATTTTGTCTTATATTCATATTGAATATGTCTTTGATGTGTAATGACTACATTTGAACTGAAATTCAGTATCAGTTTGGTCCTGTTTAATCAGAAATGAAGTATGAAGTGACTCAGAAATACAGCTTTCTAGAGGAACACTAAATCATCAACCTTGCATAAATCAGTTGTACTTCTACCTACAAAGCTAAAAACACAATACGGATATTGTTAGCTTCTATTTTTAAAGAAGGAGATACCACATTTAGCATAACACTTGAGTATTTCACATACTGGTGTTTGATTTTGGCATAAGTGCATATATAATGCATACTGCATACTTAGATAAGTTTTCTATAAATCCTAACAGCTGCTGCATGCAAAGTCCAAGCATACTGTATGCATGCTTCAGTGTAACAAATTTGCTTAGATACTATACCATTAGGAGCATGCTCAAGTAGGAGTACAGTGATGTTGAACTTACAGTATCTGCAAAGATAATGTTGGTGTAGAATATCAGCAACTACAAAACATTATACAAAAATTCTTGCTAGGAATGTGAACAATAGCTGTCATTCCACTGAATTTTCTCTAAATTTTTACGTGACTTATTTACTCTAAAAACAAAACTAACAACAGCAACAACAAAAAGAAAACAACAAAAAAAACCCAACCAAACAAGAAAACATCAGAAAAACTTCAGTTATAAAAACAGTTAATTTGAGAAATTAACAAAAGCACAGCAACTGGTGTTAAAGAAGAGCCTGAAATAACACAGGAGTACTGTAGGTGTGTGTTGTCATGCATTATTGCCATTTATATTTAACTCTCACAGCAATTTATCAGAAACCATTAGAAAGCATAGTTTTTAAAAGAACTATTTTTAGAATCCTGAAAAATGTGAATTTCTTATCACGAACTTAATATATGTCTAGCTAAACAAGGATTGGTTATTTTCTTTTAAGCCTTTTCTCAAGGTGCCAATTGAAAATTTTTCAGACTATTTTCATTAGCTTCTATATTAGCTCATTTCATAGTAAGAACTTCAGTGTTTTACAGGTGCTTATCCAGTGAAGTAGTTTTTGTTCCTTTTACTAAATTTCATGTTAGCGCAGGAACACATGATTTATATACTAAGGGATCAAAAATTTTCAGCCCAACTTTGAGAGCTTCAGTCATCTGATGAAAAATCTCTACACTCTCCTGACCCATCTTAAGGACTATGGATGGTTGCTTTCCTCTAACTTTGCTCTGAGAGATACTGTTTCCTGAGTTTGCCCTTCAGGAGACGTAAAAGTGGGCATCAGTTAAAAAGTTCCAGTATTACAGAAATACATTGCTCCCAAATCCTTAATTATTTGCATTTATTCTTTAGCAGACACTACTTGTGCACCATGTCCAGAATAGTTGCTGTACTTGAACAAGTCTCCTGTAGTCTGTTGAAGTTGTCTTGTGTTGTGTTACTGTCTTTTCGAGTTTAGTGTCCTAAAATAATGCTTAGGTTTTTAATTTTGTATTACTTCCAAAAATGCTGAAACATCCTTAAAGGTTCCAGGGAACTTCGGGGTTACTATTTAAGGAGTATAATAGGAATGCAGAGGGCACAAAATCAGGCTGAGACTTGGGCCTCTCAGCTGGAAATGGTTTGTGTCTGACTGGCTTCACGTATTGGCAAAAGAAATCACATCTGTTTGCACCAGTACCCTAGAGGTACCCAGAGGCTGTGTCAAATTTAGTAAATTAAATGTGCCCAGAACACTGATGTGTAAGTCAGCTGGCACACAAGTCCAGTGTCTGTACCTTTCAACTTTTTTTCTCTCTAAAAAAGATGATGACATCCAAACTGCTTTTTGGAAATGGTCCTTTGCAGATGGCAATTTCCAGTCTAGACTAAGCTAATGCTAGTTAGCGCATGTAAAAAATGTGGCATACACTGTTTTACAGTTCAGCTGTATAGACAGTACAAATCCAGTGCCCATGAGTATTTCCTGGAACTGTTTAATTCACTAATAAAAATGTACTCCAGGAATCTAGAAGTCAGTATGAAGTCGGAGTGGCATAGATTATGTCCAAGTGAAATCAGTTTCAAGTTCAGGATTGACTCTATCCTTTCAAAAAATCTGCAAGAGATTTAGGAATAACTTCTGAGTTTGCACACCTGTGAATAAAAATATGAAAAAATCAGGTAATTCTGTACACGGTTAACCACTGAGAGGAGACTTAGTTCATTTTATTTGGTATTACTTTGGCAATGTTGAAGCAAACTTCATGATTTATAAGTGATGACCATTAGGAATACATGAATTCATAGGATATTCTCACTTTTTTATTCCCTTTCAAAATTAAAAATTAGCAGAATGTTTTAGAAATGTAGCAGAAAATTGCCTGACCTTGGTAAAGATGTTAGAAAGAACGCAGTTCAGTTAGTTCAGTTGTCTTCTTTTTTTTTTTTTTTTTTTTAATGTGGACTTTTTAAAATCCATGTATTTTTCTTCGTAGGGTGTCTCAGTTTTTTCTCTTTGACCTGCATATTTAGAAAATCTGGAAAGTGTTAAGTTTCTTTGTTAACAAATATTCATGATCTTCCAAATGAATAGTAGAATGAAAATATAAATTACAACTAAAATATTCCACAGCTGGGTTTTTCAAACTTGAGTTCTTCAAACAGATGAGAAAAGGATCAAACTCTTTTTGGTTTCACTGTGTCTAAGCTAATTTGTTATACTAACCTAGATTTCTGCCACACAGATAAGCAAATATCAGTTTTTAAAATAATGTTTATAATAATGTTGATGAGAATAATTCTATATTTTTTTAAGTGACCTTTTACTAATTTGGTGTTTTTTTCTATTAATTGCTACCACAGAAAAGCCATGTGCCTTATTCTGTTCACCACCTGGAAAGGATCAACCCGTTCTTCTAACAGAAAAAGTGATGGATGGGACTTCTTGTGGCCAACATGGGTTAGATGTCTGTGCAGATGGTAGATGCCAGGTACCTATTACTTGTTTCACCCTCTGCAGCACACTATGTGATGCAGCTGATGGGTTAGCTTGGGAAATGTGTATCTGTGATAAGGATACTTAAGCTGCTGCAGAGTGGAAAATAAGTATAACTGATTTCATCTTGTAAGGTAAACCTCAGCTTTCAACAGGCTTGGAAATTTTGCCATGGGGTGTACATATTTATATCTAATTCTTCCCTTTTCAATGGTTCAAAAGTTTACATTTAAATAAAAGACCAAAGAGGCAGAGTAACAGATAATAGTAATAACAGAGTAGCAGATAATTAAAGCTGAGCACTTATGCTGTTTCTCACACTCAGAATTCATTTGGTTCACAGTTCTTTTATTGCTTTTGTAGTGTATCATATGGAAATTCTTTTATATAAAAATCCACAGGGCTTTTTTTTTTTTCTTTGTCTCTCACTGCACACCTTGAATTCAGTAAAAAAACCCAACTTCTAACACAGAAACAGATTGCTAGATACTGTAATAACTTTAACAAATCACTTTATAGATGCAGACATGCATAAACACATTCAAATAGATACATGTAGGTATAGTTATCCTTTCTTGAGTGACTTAAGAGCGTGCGAAAAGAATTCTTTTGAATACTTGTTGATTTGGGGCTTTAGCTCCCCACGTAACAATTGGAGGTGTAATCAAAAAGATGATATATACACCATTTTTATGGGGAGGGGGGAAGAGTTGTTTTTTGAATGTTAATGCTGTAATCAGTATTTTGAAATCTTTATTGCTTTTTATTGATTCTTTATCAAACAGTCCTGAAGTTTAATTGGTTTCATCAGATGCATTTATACAGCGCACAAGATTACTCTGTGGTGACTTCTCTAGACTTTAAAAGGCTTTTACTTCATATCAGGCCAGCATATACTAACTGTAATCCTACTGTCAACCAACCATTGACATTTATTGATAGAAATGTGTCTAATATAATGGTGTGGAGGTGCTTGATTAAACTCAATTTGTTTTAAACTGAATGCTTTTTAACAGAACACAATTTACATTACGTATTCCAGACATGTTTATGTTCTATTTGAAATTTAGGTTTGAAAACATTAGGTTGACATTAGACAACACTTTACCACTGTGACCCAGCAATGTGCACTTGCAGCCTAGAAGGCCAGTTGCATCTTGGTTTGCATTCAAAGGAGTGAGGCCAGCGGGTCAAGAGAGGTGATTCCCCCCTCTACTCTGGAATCCTCAGCACAGGAAATATATGGACCTGCTGGAGAGGGTCCAGAGAAGGGCCACAAAAATGATCAGAAGCATGGAGTGCCTCTCCTGTGGTGTCAGGCTGAGAGAGTTGGGGTTGCTCAGACTGGAGATGAGAAGACTCCGGGGAGACCTTATTGTGGCTTTTCAGTGTTTAAAAGGGGCCTGTGAGAAAGATGAGGAGAGACATTTCAGCAGGGCCTGTTGGGATAGGACAAGGAATAGTGGTTTTAAACTAAAAAAGGGGAGATTCATGCTGGATTTGAGGAAGAAATTTTTTACAAGGGTGGTGAAATGTGCAATGCGCCACCCCTGGAGACATTCACGGCCAGGCCAGACATGGTTCTGGGAAGCCTGATCAAGTGGAACTAGTGATCTGAACAACCTGATGTGCCTGTTGCAGGGGGATTGGACTACATGGCCTGTGAAGGTCCCTTCCAACCCAAACTATTCTATGATTATATGAACTTCCCATATTTTGAGTAGAAAGCAGTAGAGTTGCACATGTTGCAGTCGCTGAACAGGAGGGCCTGTGAGGTGTGTGCTGCCTAGGGTGAGGTGGGAACGTGGCTGTCTTCCTCTTGGAGAACAGCTCATAGAGTTAGCAACCATATGGGAAGACTGAATGAAACAACCTACATAAAATCACAGAAGAAATTACTATGGAAGTGATCTCTCTATATGAACTAGTGCAACTCTCATTCCATGCATAGTTAGATCATGTTGCTTAGAGTGTCTTGCAAAAGGATGAGATGCCTGCTACTAAATGCAGTTTTATGGAAAACATGGCCAGTGTCTCAATCAATTTATGTTCTTCTCCCTCAGAAATTTGGCTGTGATGGTATACTAGGATCCCTGGCTCGTGAAGATCATTGCGGCGTATGCAATGGTAATGGAAAGTCATGCAAAGTTATTAAAGGTGATTTTAACCATACCAGAGGAGCAGGTAAGTCTGTTTATTTCACATACTCAGAAAACCAGTAGCTGTTTGATTACTTTTGAGCATTGGGAACTTTAAAAAGCTGTACTACTTAAAATTATGTCATTCCTCACAAGGACTTCAGATCCATTTTCAGTAAGATAACAAGACATTTAAGATAAGAATGCATTAGTATTTTTAATTAATTGCAAATTGTTTCAATTATAATATGAAGAATTATCTAATTTGTCTTCTCTTACGACACATTAGTTCATAGAAGAGTATGATTTTTAAAAAAATCTGTGAAATAAATATACCGTAAATTCTTATAGTTTAGATTCATTTAGTTTTCTACAAAATAAATACTAAACTATGATCTGTTACCTCGAGTAAAGTCACTAAACCAAGCTAGGCAGTGGGAGAAGATAAAGCCATATATGTTAAGAATTCTTTCATATTTTCATTATTGATTTTTTTTTACTTATAGTATCATATCATAAAAATCAGATAGATTTTCTGATGCATAATGAGCATGAGATTTTCAAGTACTGCTGTGATCTGTTCTTGGAATGAACAGAATTGACTGGCACAACACTATTGACAGAGTAGAGGATTAAAATCCTAATAATATGGGCCATGCACCAGGTATACCTTCTCTCCATGAAAAGCCTTTTCTTTGAAACAGCATTTGGCCAACTGTTTTCAGCATTTGTCTGCCATTACACTTTCAGTTTCTTGAGTAGAAAATGTGCAGAATTTCAAGACAGTAAATAAATCACATCAAAAAATACTGAGATTAGAGCAGACAGTATAGCTTTAAAAATCAAGGACTTCACTGCATTATACACTGAAATGCAGTACTTTTTTAAAAAATAAAAGTTAGGCATAGTCTTAAGACATTCATCTCTACCCTTCTCTGAAGCTGAAGGTAATGCAGAGCAGAGATCTCAAATCATGGAGGACAACAAGAGCAAAAACTATAAAGAAGGTGACTGATAATAGAAATTAAAATGTGTCAGCTCTCTTTTGTAGCTAATGTGAATATCCACACACTTTCAAGTCTATTCAGCATTTTGTGTATTTTTCTTCTTAGGAAGCTGGACTGTCAGCAATACTTAGAAAGCTTTACTAGTGCTTGGAGAAATTGATGATAAAAATGCTTCTTTGCAGCAATTTAATTTTCATGTTTCAGAGGAGTGTTGTAAATGCTCAGTATTTTGATACAGAACATTACATAGCTACACAGAATAAAAATTTGGTTTACTTTCCAATTTCTTAAATTAAGGGACAAGCTAAAATAACTTTTTATATATAACATTCTTGCTTCCACAGTGTTTTTCATCTGGATTGCCTTTTCACCCCTTTTTCTTAAAACAAACTGCTCAACACCATGTTTTAGTCCAGCACTTTCAGAAAGCCATTGTGATGTAAAGCAAATAACTAATAAGGAGACTTAAACATTAAGCTATTCATATCAGGAATTGAATGTGTTGAAAACAGAAGGGGGAGATGGAGCGAATATATAGAACAAAAAACCAAACAAACTAAAACAAAGCAAAACAAGAAAACAAACCAAGAAAACAAAACAAAACAAAACAAAACAAAACAAAAAAAAACAAAACAAAAAAATCCCTACACAACAGTGGAAGGGTGCTTGGATTTTAGTACCAAATCATTTGCCTCCACACTTAGTGAAGTCAGAATCCGTTTATGGTCATCTGGAAGTGATGGTGACACTAAACTAAGTGTCCAGGGACAGCTTCAGCTGCTCCAGCCCCAGCCTGCCCAGCCTCACTAATTCTTGTTGCATTTTACTTTGGTATACTCTTTTAATTTTATATTATGTTGTATATACTACACATAATGCACAGTTTCATAGCTTGCTTCAATATTTTAGAACACTCAGGCCATTACTACATATATATATTATGACTTGTTACGTTTAAAAAAATAATTAGGGGAGAAGAAACGAAAAAATGTACAATATTAATTTTTCTGCACTTCTTTATTTAACTTGGGACATCTGATCTCATGTTTAGGTTATGTGGAAGCTTTAGTGATACCTGCAGGAGCAAGGAGAATCAAAGTTGTGGAAGAAAAGCCAGCTCGCAGCTATTTAGGTAAATGTCATCTATTTTGGTATTCATGTCCTCTTTTGGACAACAGTGAAGATTGTTAGCTAAAGATGCTTATATGATTTTAAAAAAAACCCAAAAACCAACTGAGTAAAAAAAAAAATCTGTAAAATATATGCCTAAAAAATTTTGAAGAAATAAAAAAGTAAAAAAAAGATAATGTTTATAGCACCATTCTTCATATAGATTTTATTTTGAACTTTCATCTTTTGTCATTTTGTTTCAAAGAATGTATCAAATGATTTAAGAAAAATTCTGCATATGTGAATATTTTCAATTTTCCATATTGAAAGCACTAAAGAAAATATTTCACATTAAAAATAGTGGAAAGAGTTTTATGCTGAAACATGGAATGATTTGTGCTCAGACAACAAAAAAACCCCACACTGACCAACACATAGCAAACCACCAACAAAGTCAAATAAAAGTTGTAAAATCAGATTTAAAAAGCAGAAAAGTATTTCTTTGCATTATGTTGAATAGCCTGTTTTAATGGACAAATTTAATCACAATTTTTATTTTTGGAGGAAGGGGCATTTGTGGGTTCTTCTTGTTATAGTTGTTTGGTTTGGGTTTAGGGGTTTTTTTGTTTTGGGGGGTTTGGGTTGTTGGGGGTTTTTTTTAGTTATGTACTTATATGAAATTCTTTTTCATTGAAAAAAGGTTTTTTTTTTCTCCTTTAATGAGTTCTGAAGCTGTTGTGTAGCAGACTATACTTTGTTAGTATTATTGTTAACCATTTGTGAGTATCTGAAGTAACATAACTGGTGGTGTTCCATGCACTCCTTAAATTTAAATTGGGAGAGACTTAGTAGCAGAAATAGGATAATGAAGTGAAGAATTCTCTAGTTTAATCACTATTCTTAGTTCTGCTCAAACGTAAGATCTGCATTTAAAGAAACTTTTTCTCTGAGTGCTCCCAATTGAGAACATTCAATGGAGAGAATTCAGAACATGTTCAATTTTAATTATGACAGCCCAAGTTATCTATGTGTGGCTCTTGGTTTAGCATGGGTTCTGCATCTGTTTTGTTAAGAAATAAGAGGGGTTTGAGAGATCTCAGTTATTTCAGTGTTCACCAGTGGACCACAGATGGGATATATAAGAATGTCCACTCAAGTTTCATTAGCATATTTTCTATATTTTCCGAGTTGGGTTTTTTTGTTGTTTGTTTGTTTTTTGTTTTTTGAGGTTTTTTTCCCTTCTGTGTCTACTGTGTTAACATATGTGGACAACAGAAACACTATTATACTATTGGTTTTAGTTGTTTCGTTTTTTTTTTTCTTTAATAATGCAAAAAGCAATAACTGTTGGAATTGTATTTAGGGAAATCAGCTCCTTTTTCATGGGTAGGAAATTGATTCATCCCTCACCTTAAAAAAGGGAAAAATGATGTAATGCTTTTCACACTCATGAAATAATGTCAGTCCTGCTGCTTATTTTTGAAAGCTGCTAATTAGCTTTTAATTGCTTGTCACTTCAATTTTACTTTTCTTTATTTCACCCTCAGTCTGAATGAGGATCAGACAGTATTTCTCTGCAATATTTTTCTGTTATGGGGAACCAGGAACAGGTCTGTTACAGTATTTTGAATTGAAACCTGTGTTGTTGCACTTTTTTTGTTTCTTTACTAGCGGAAGGTATTTAAACTTTCTTCATTTATAGGAGATATATTCTGAAAGCGTAACAGTCTGAACTGAAAAGGAGTAACATTTTAAATGGGAATATTTTTTCATAGGATGAAAGTTTTGGAAAGCATATATATTTCCTATTAGAAACAATACTCTTCAAAAGACTGTGATCAAAAATGTGAAATGTAATAGAGATTAAATTTGTGATACTGGTTTGTTTTCTTTTACAGTTCTCTATGCTGATTTTGTGTTGCATAGTATTTTACTCTACATTTCTGTACCTCTTTCTCTGTACATTTCTCTGTGCCCCATTTCTCTAAACACATTTTACCATTTTGGTTTTTCAAATAATATAGCTCCTTATACAATTAGTTATTGTATAATTAGAGATATAGCTGTAAACACAATTTAATCCAGTGTACACTGAGAGCTGTGTCTTACAAAGTAGTAGCTAATTTAAACTGAGGGAATATTTGATATCTGTTGTACAGCACAGGTCAAATACAGAGGGAGTCAAAATGAAATACCCTTCTCTGTATTTAGTTGGTGGTCAGGAACCAGAGTCACTATGATCTGGAAGCTGCGATGATGTTGCTAAAGTGACGGCTAAACCTACAGTGCACATCAGTCGGATCATTATATGATCATGCTGTTGAAGCAAGTCTTCAGAGGAGTTGTATCTGACCACCTCAAATACCTTCTTTATCTGAGGTATATCAGCATATACCACAGTAGCAGGATCTCTGACGTCCTAGGAGAAAAGATAAGGTGTAGCATGCAGTTGCTTTTTCTGAATCAATTGATCTGTTGTAGTCTGTCCCAGATGTTCTCCCCTGTGGGAAGGAATGATCAGTGATATAGCCAAACATTAGGTGTTTGCTCCCTACTGAAGTTATACGAGAAAATGCATGAGAGACTCTGATTGTTCTTTCATCAGTATTCAGCCATAGAAATTACTTGTAGCAAGAGTGTTTATTTAATTTGAGAATATTTCCGAAAGATTATACCTATTAATTTTGAAATTTATTTTTAAGAATAAACTACCAGTAATAATCCTGTCTGTTTATAACAGTGTTGACAAAGACTTGGCTCATATTTGGTTACTTCAAAAAAAATTATTGTAAGAACAGCTATAAAAAAAGTTGTTTCAAGCATTATCTAAATTCCTACGGGCTGAGATAATGCCTTTTCTGTTGCTAAATTTTCATTTATATTTGGCAGGTATAAAAAAGTTTTCAAAATTCTTAATGTAGGATACAAAAAGGAAGATTACAGTAAGGACCTTATGGTTAAACTAAAATGCAAAGAAATACATAGGCAGGGGAACCAGGGACATGTATCTTGGGAAATACATAGGAATGCTGCTCAGATATGTACAGATGGGCTCAGGAAAGGTAGAGTGAGAGCTGAGTTTGGTGAGGAATGCAAAGAATAACTGGGGCTTCTGCAGGTATGTTAGAAAAGGAAGATTAAAGAAAATGTACCCACACATGTGGACACACATGCTGATAAGTAAGAGGAGAACTAATAACAACAAACATGGAGAAGACTGAGGTACTAAATAGTTTTTTTGCCTCAGTTTTAATGGTAAACACTCTTCCTACATCTTTCAGCTCCCTGAACTTAAAGGCAGGGACCAGTGGAATGAAGTTCTTTCTATCACAGGTCAGATTCAAGAACACCTGAGGAACCTGAACATACAGCAGCTTATGGGACTCAATGAATGCATCCCAAGGCCCTGAGAGAACTAGCTGATGTAGTTGCCAAGCCACCCTCAATCATATTTAAAAAGTCATGGCAATCAGGTGAAAGCTGCAGTGACTGCAGAGAAGTGAATGTTGCGCCCTTTTAAAAACTGTAATAAGGAAGATGCTAGGAACTACTGACCTGCCAATTTAATTCAATTGACATTTTCAAAAAGTTACTCAGATCTCAAGACTTATGGTTTTTAAGATGGCTTTAAAGGGAACACATGATAACCTGAATGGAAGTGAAAAAAATATGCCCTTGACAAAAGATACTAGTGAAAGTACCCTTATTTATGATTGAATGTCAGATATTTTTTGTATTTTCTTGAAAAAAATAAAAGTCAGGCAATGTGACATTCTCTTGGTACTTTTCTTGGAAAGCATAACTAAACTTTGCACAGAACAAAAGGTAAAATTCACAATTCAGAAGGATGTCAACTTTCATCTTAATTTGGAGCAATTAACTTTTTTCTTAACCTCCCTGTAAAGCATGGAAATTTCAACTTAAGCAAAAATTTCTAAGTTAATACAGTGGTGTAGCATTTTACATTTTCCCATAGAAAAAATTAAAGGATTAATAGAAACAGATTTAGCCAGTGGATCACCAGGACCAGGGCACTACTGCTCCCCACTGAGCACTGGGAGGTGCAATAGCTGAACTGTGAAATGTTGCATCTCTATGGCTGTATAGCCTATTTCACCTCATGAAAATAGAAGTGTATACCCCTTGTGCAGTAATTAAAAATGTGTTGCACTCACCACCACCACTTAACTGTCACTGTGATGATAGCTGTTTTACGCTCTGCAGAGATAGACTTGGAATTAGCAGCCTCATTCTAGCACTGAAATTTTGGTCTTGATTACAGATGAATTAAGTTTTCACGGGCTGAGTTTTCTTTGTCTTTTTAGTTGTAGATGTATTTCTGGATTTGTTTTATAACCTGAGAGAGGATACATTTGTGCGCTGAATTTTCTTCCTGTATGTCATTACTTTGTACAGAAAAGCCTCCTCTATCAAAAGCTAAGTAGGTTGGGAATATGTTGTTACTTGGAGTAAAACTCAATGAACTTGCTTACAAGAAGGGGTATGACAGAATCAAGGGAAAAGTTGGTTTGCCTAAATTCAATCCTAAATGTTAGGCTTGAGGATACTCTTTCTTATTTTGCTTAACTCCAGTGGCTCAAGTGAGGAATCTGAAAGCAGAAAATGCAAGATCCGGCACACTCCTGCTATTATGGGGCTGGAATTCCAGTGCCCTGCCCAGGTTACTGCACTGTGGCATGCATGTTCTTTTTAAAGACAAGACAAAATGATGCAAGGTCTGCTGCTCTCCAGAGAATGCTGCTCCATCTGAGCACCATGACCCAACTGGACCTTGGCGCTTTCAAGTACATTTGTTTTGGGAAGAGGATTGGCCATACAGTTTAAACACTAAATAGAACTTAATTACCACTAATAACAGAATAGCTAAATCTAAAATACCAATTTTAAAATCTTGTAAAATCACTAGTTATTTTTAGTGCAGAGCTGTTCTACAGCATTAATGGATTTTATAGTCTTAACGTTTCTAACACAGTGCCGCAGTGGTACACAGAAGTGGTGTCTTATGCAATTGGATTTCTGCCAGTCCATAGACCTATTGCCATTGTTTCCCATAGAAACAAAACATAACCGTATAAATATGAATAGGAGAGAAGATGATTATAGGAGTGACTCACATTTACTTACAACTTTGAAAAAGAAATTTTGGGCAAGCCTTAAACTGTCAAGGTTCTTTTACAAAGGTCTGATGCCAAACATGCAGTTTCAATGAAGAGGAATGTATGAAATGTCTTGTCCAGAAGGTGATTTCAAGTATGTTCTACTTCACATGACTATTCAGACCTGATCTGAACATAAAAAAATAAAATAAAGTAAAATTAAATAAGATTACAAGTTATTTACAGAAGAATCTATTTCATTTACTATAGAAAACTAATGTAAAAACCTATGTTCTCAATGTATGAATTAGATTTTACCTGACTTGATGATGTTTTTGAATATAAATTTGGCCCACAAGAGGAATGATCAGCCAAAATGAACAAGCTTTTTCTGGTTGTTAGAAGCATCAAATTATATGGTGAAAGTGCTTAAAATAAGTGTAGATGCCAGTAGTATTGTCACATTTGAAGGTGGAGGAATAGGCATTAATGTAATATACCTAATGTAAAATAACTAATGTAATTATTAGAGGGGAAAGAATTCTTAAGAAGATATTTTTTTTTTTAAGATTTAGCCTAATTTCACAGATCTTGAATGTTGTCTTGTGAAAATTTTGTTTCCCATGACTTTATGATTATAGAAATGACCACCCTGAGAATAGGTAATAGTTACCTTTGCCTTAAATAAATTCCGTGATCAAATTATGAAATATGCTAGAGCCTGTCAGTTTCTTCAGGCATTAAAGCACTGATGTTAACTTCAACTAATGTTAAACACACATAGTTTTGCCAAGCATTCCTTCCAGAAAGTGTTCCTAAAGCATTTTCCAGTTGAAGTTCATGTATAGCAGGATACATAAATATCTTTGCAAACAGTTAGGTGATTTTACCTACTTTTCAAATTATCCAAACAGGAAGTGAAAGGAGGTCCAAATCTCTACCAAAGAGACACATTTAATATTGGGCTTTTTTCATATATTTTGCAGCTCTTCGAGATGCTGGAAAACAATCAATCAATAGTGACTGGAAGATAGAGCATTCAGGAACATTCAATATTGCTGGGACCACTGTCCATTATGTTCGGAGAGGTCTCTGGGAGAAAATATCAGCCAAAGGTCCCACAACATCACCTTTACATTTATTGGTATGACAATGTGGATTGGGGTTTTTTACCCAATTCCTATTATATAGCATGATGACTAATTTTTTTTCCTGTCTCCTGAAGATAAAGATATCTGTGTATGCTTATATACATATATACACCTGCTTATATATGTATAGGTCTGTTAACCTACTTTCTAAGAAATGCATTTAAGTCCAAGACTAATCCTTGCGTTGTTGAGGCAGGATGGAAGGTCTCACCATTCGTACAAATGTCATAAAAAGCTGATGTGCTTAAGGAGAGCTATTCAAATCAATATCAAATGTTTTTCATCCTGGCTCCTTATTGCACAGCATTGCCATTTCTGTATTGCAATCATCAAGTTCTCCATTAAAAAGTAAGGGTTTGATGTGTTTCAGTGTAGAGGATGAAGAGTTGATAGCCATCAGAAAGAAAGAGGGAGACATGATGAGGAAGTATTTCACAATTCAAAATCCTTGAAGTGCAGTTAAGTTGACTGGTATATCCAAAAGAGTTTTAAATCTGATGCATCTAAGAAAGGTCTCCTCTATTTAAGAGGACTGAAATCACAGGACATAATTGTTCCAGATATCTGGTGAATTTTGTTTGCTTGTTTATTTTTTGACCCTTATGTTAAGTTAAATATTTTTTCCCATTGTCTTGCTTTGGATGCTGTCTTTAATTTCTTCTGTGAAATCCATTAAGAGATAAAATTCATTAAGTCATTATATCACATTTTTCAAGATTATCTCCTCACAGTTCACAGTTTGTCTTCCACAGTGTCTATGTACATAGGTAGGTTTTCCTTCTCTGTGTCTTGCAGGTGCTGCTCTTCCATGACCAGAGCTATGGTCTACACTATGAGTACACAATTCCACTGGACCCTCTTCCTGAGAATCAGAGCTCTAAAGTACCGGAGCCTCTTTTCATGTGGACTCATTCTGGCTGGGAGGACTGTGATGCTGTATGTGGAGGAGGTAAAATAAAAGAAAAAATGTGCAAACGCACACACATATGTATAAAAAAA
The DNA here is from genome assembly GCA_009867235.2 of Psittacus erithacus. Taxonomy (NCBI): domain Eukaryota; kingdom Metazoa; phylum Chordata; class Aves; order Psittaciformes; family Psittacidae; genus Psittacus; species Psittacus erithacus. The sequence goes on along the minus strand of WYDI02021198.1, from coordinate 26,598 downwards.
ATGTAAAATGTATATATATAAACAATGCGCATGTATATACACAATACATATACATGTGCGTATACAATATGCATATGTAAATGTATGTATATTTTGTGTGTATACATGTGTCTCTCAAACACATGGCATGTTAACATTTAAGGCTCTGACAGCCAGTGCTGCATATTTCATAGTAATATCTTTATTGTGGCTTGTATGATTCCATACAATGGTGAACATACTTCAGTCTCATGCTTCCTGATTATATTAAAAGAGTAATGATAACCCTAGGAAAAGATTCAAACTAAATAAAGTAAGTAGAAAAGGATGCTAGTGAAGGAACAAAATCTAGATCAGCAAAGCAAACTCAGGACACAGTTTCCAAGAAGAAATACAAGTGCAAGAGCTAGAACAAGAATAGAAAATTCATATGCATTCCACTCTGTGTTTGGAACTTTTGAAGATAAATGATCTGTAAAAGACATTTCAAACTACAGAAAAGCTCAACCCAGTCTCAGATCAAATATGTACAGTTAGTAGCATGAGTTGAAGATGATCCAGAAACATATGGAACAAATATTACAACAGCAGATACTAGTATGCTGATGTGATATTTTTCCTATGTTTATGTTTATAACCATAAAAAATGTGAATTTGGAAGAACAGAATACGGTTATAAAAACAAATATTGGAACATGAACAGTACTGCTGTAACAAAATCCTTTAAAAGTGCTGTTTAGAAAATGGTTATTCAGATAGATAATTGCACTGAAAAAAACACTTCAGATTTTTTTAAATTAATGCAACCTATAGAGATCTCTTCATACCTTGTTCAATCAGTCACACTTACACTGTGAATACTGTATTGACTTTTGATACCTGTCAGTCCTGCTTACGACCTTGACAGACATGGTTGCTGTGACCACACATTCTGAACATTGCTGTGCACCTTGTGATTGAATAAGAGGGCCTGGAAACGCTTTACTTTCTCGTAACAGCAGCGTAAAGAACACAGTGTTCTAGCTCCTTTGACTCTGTGAACAATCCTAGTGTCATGACAGATTACTGTAGTTTCCATAAACATGCCTTTTGTGGTTTGGTAAGAAAGCTTCTTCCCTGAAGGTATTTTGTACGTGGTGCTAGTAGTATCCTCTGTTTCTTAGTAGTGCATTCCTATTCACTTGGAATATTCATGCTTTTTACAGTTTCCTGAAGTATTTTTAGAGTAATTTTAATGTTACCACAATCTCTCATTATTGCCCTAAATATTTCTGAAGTTACCTATCATCTGGAGAAGTCTTAAAATGCAGCATGTTGGTAATTTATTCTACATCAACGTTTAAATAAATATTTAAGTGGTTTACTGCAATGTTTATCATATTTTTCTGTTGTAACTGGCCATCATTTTCTGTTAATGTCTAAAATAGCTGAGTTAATACAAAGTTCCATAACAGGAATTTTTACTGCAAATATTGTGAAATCGACATGAATGATTTTTCTTACTTTAAACAAAAGCATTTTAACTGTTCTTTTAGTTCTTTGGTTAAATATGAAGCAATAATGAAATTTAAATGCTTCAGCTTGTGCCCTGTGCAAATATCTGTGATTTAATTTTTAACATCAATATTTTGATTAATCTAATTAAATAATATTACTAAATAATATTAGTTCTGCTTAAATGCTTTAAGTGTATGTCAGGATGAAACTACTGATGAAGCCATGAAACCATGATGAAACCATGCATGTGGTTTCTTGCATGTTTATGAATGTAACTAGCCTGCAACCTCCTGTGTTGCAGAAAAGCTTTTTGTGTGGGAGAGAATAGGAATACATAGCTGTATTATGTAAATGCAGAAACAATTGTCAAACATTTCAAATCCTCTATATGATAGATTAGTTGCATGTGCTGTCAAATACACAAGTGCCGTGTAAAATGTCAGCTCTGGTCACGCACATAATGCGCATTTGTAACTTAACTGCTCCATCCGCAGGCACATTTCTGACCGCTGGTGAACATTGCGTGCTTGAGTCTGCCCCGCTCCTGCACGCACCCTCTCTGTTGGTAAACTTCCAGATAGAAACAGAGTGTTAAAACATAACTGAAGGAACAAATGGTTATGAACGTATTTTCTACTAATTGAAGTCTTTAATACGAAGATTGCTAGTTTTCTAAAAATTAGGCAGCAGTCTGCAAGTTATTGCTTGTGGTAGTAGTACTGCTTACATTAAGCTCTGCTTTATGACACTTCCAGCTTCAAGAGACACTGGGCTCCAACCCATACATTAGGGCAAGGTTTCTGTACAGAACATGCTCTAGGTCTCTGCAGGCAGCAATTAACTTCCTAAATGATTACCCTACAGATCAGGTCAATTGTGTGGCCTCTTCGGTTCATGACGGATAGCACTGACTCCTTACTGAAGGCTGCATGTGCTGAATTCCTTCAGTTGAGTGCCAGCCAGCCTACCAGTGTGCTGCTAAACCAGGCAGAACTACTAAGCTCAGCAAGATGGAGCATCAGGACCTGTCATTTATTTCATCATTTTGTATATTAATTAAACACCATATTTTTCTATGTAATTTTTCTGCAAGCTTTTCTCAATGCTGTGGTCTCAGTGATTAAGAAAGAAACAATTATTCCAGTAAGGCTAAGGGTTCAGCCTATGACTTGTTACAAGAATAAAGTAGCAAAACTGTTGACTGTAGTGTGCAAAGACTGGATTAGAGAATCACCTCGTTCCCTACAAAGTTTAATATGTCTCTTATGCTCCCTATTAGCTTTCACTTTCTTGTACAGGCTTTACAGTTCTTTTAGCCCAACTGTACATAAAACAGCTGTAACTGATAAAGATACCTTTGTCCTTCTTTAATGAAGTTGCATATTCCTGGTGTCCCCACATATGTGCTTCATTTTAAACTAGGTGAAAGAAAGACAACAGTCTCTTGCACGAAGATTATGAACAAGAATATCAGCCTTGTGGACAACAAGAAGTGCAAATATTTAACAAAACCTGAACCACAGATCCGCAAATGCAATGAGCAGCCATGCCAGACCAGGTACTATTGTTTTGGTTATATTAAACTGTAATATCTAGATGTAAAAATCTTAGGAGCTAAGAGACATGACTGCCTCTGGCAATTAATTTGTATATACATTCATCCAAAAGGTTATAATGTAAACTGTAGATAAAACAAAAACATTGGCTGCTGTTTGCCCTGAGTTTTAATGAAAGAGATCCCTTAAGCACCATGCTTACATAAACTTTTATTAAATAAAGGAACCCATTACTTTCTTGAGGAAATGTTTTCACACACTGATATGTACTATGAAATTGAAATTTAAATGCTGTTTATATAAAGGTGGATTTAATCCCTTGCTTTTAATTAACTATATATTTTAGAGCTTTGTCCACTCAAGGCTTCTGTCCTTTAAAAGCTCTCAGTAAGCTTTTGGTGCACCAAGTAGTAAATAATAAATAAATAACTGTTAATCAGGTTTTCTGCACTGATGCGACTTGAAGTCTGGAGCACCTTCCGCTTGCATTTCGCCTCCCTCCCCCTGCACCCTTCTGTATGCAAATCGTAGGTAGAACTAGACTCTGATGGTGGATTAGTGGAAGCAGAAGGAGCTTTGTTTCTCTGAATTTACCCCCAAGAGGCAGCTGCAGCATGTAGCCTTTGCCTTGCAAAGCTCACCTCATTTGGTCTCCCTGCAGCAAAGCTAGCAGCCTGCTCCATGCAGTGGCTGGCCAGGCTGGAACAGTGACCCATTCCAGAGTTTACCATCCTGTTCCCATATGGCAGCTAAGAATTATGACTAAGGAAGTCCCCAAGAATTGTGTGTTCTTTGTTAAAGTGTCTGCTGCCTTTCAAGGTGGAGGAGGTCAGCTAGCAATAGTTGGCTAGCATCCCTAGGAATAAGCACTGGGATAGGTCTGCTGCAATCATCTGAAGGAGTTGTACATGGCATTTTTAAAGAAAACAGTGCAAACTAAATAAAATGCAAATATTGTTGAAGAAGTTATGGAAAATGAACCAGAAGACAGCTTTCTTGGAAAAGATGAAATACTGAAATTGCTAAAATGCAAGGTATGATATATTTTAAGTAAGACCAAACCAATGAGGTTTGGACTTCCTCAGACTTGGGCATTACAGTTTGGAGGGATTATTTGTATTATATTATATACACACTTAAGCAGATATTTTATTTTATTTTATCTTATTTTATTAACATCACTGTGCACTTAAAGGATAGAAATGGAATAGTCTAGGTTTTTTTCTGAGGCATTGTCAACTACAAATTTTCAGTGTTCTGTACTCTTTCCAGCTTATTAAATGAAACATTTAATTGTTGTTAATTGCTTTGCTGAGAAATATAAAAAGGTATCATAATCCTTAAAATATATCCAGTTTCAATACAGTGTTAGCGATTAGTACAAAACAAAATCTTGTTAGCTTTCAGCAGAATTGTAACTAAACCATATGCTTGCATAACTAGGTGTTTGTTATTTGCATTTCAAGAAGTATCTTAAACTGTTGCATTATCTTGACAGGCTGTGATTTGTAATCAGTCTCTGGACTGATAATAAAAAAAATCTTAGTTAAATGTTTATTTTCTTACAACAAATGCGTGACAGAAGGTTGGATCAGGTTAGTGAAATCTCAATTTCCTAAAAAACTCTTCCTTGCAATCAAAGTCTCCTGGGATACACTTGTGTATTGCATCAGTGGCAGAGCTGTTTGATTTTTTAGGGCACGTGGACTATAGTATGGAGATTCAGAACATTTGGGGAAAATTATAGTCTGGAACGATTGCTCTCCAGGTATGTGGGCTCTGCCAAGTGGCATCAGCCTTCTTTGCTGTGATTTAAACCACAGAATCTGAGTTAGGCCTGACCCGGAAGAACATGAAGAAATCTGAACTTTTATACTTCCTTCAGAAGTATAAAATGAGCAATGAGCCTTCAACAGAGGATTGATTCTGTCTTGCAACAGAGTATTTTCAAAGAATTCTGGACTTTACATGGATGGCATGTAACAGTCAGGCTAATCAATGATCTGTCATCTTTATTATGTATGTTGTGGTATTTTTCTGATTTCTTGTTACTGCATTGTCTGTTTTTCTTTGCAGATGGATGATGACAGAATGGACTTCATGTTCAAGGACCTGTGGAAAAGGGACCCAGAACAGACAAGTAGCCTGCACACAGCAGCTCAGAAATGGGACCCTGATCAGAGCTAGGGAAAGGGATTGCCCTGGACCAAAGCCCGCTTCTGCACAGCGCTGTGAAGGCCAGGACTGCATGACTGTGTGGGAGGCAGGAGTCTGGTCTGAGGTGCTGCATTTATTTATACAAATAGTCCATAGTGATTAGTTATGCCTTACTATTTTTTGGAAAAATGATTTTTTCAGTGACACGTGGCACAGGTCAACCTGATGATTTTCATGGTCCTCATGAAGTGATTCGGCAAAGGGATTAGAGACTAGGAAAGCCAGCCATGTGGAACTACTACATTTTACCTAGTTAATGTCCTGGATCAGTTTCTTTTGGCCAGTTTTCAAGCACATATCATGTATGTCCTGATTGTATTAGTGGGTAAATGGAATTAATGCCATCATTTCTCAGCTACCAGACCTTGGGTTCAGAGTAGAAACATCTCTTGACATACTTTTGAACCAAGGGATGTTGATCAGCAGACGGTTGCTGCCATTCTGCGTCAGAGAAGCTATGAGGGGAGCCTTCTCTCTTCTCACCTCTTTTTCCAAGAATGGCACAAACAGTGGGCAGAAGAGCTTGCAAATGACACAATTTTGCGTACATTGCATCCTGAAGCACTGCTTTAGAATGTAACTGTTATTCAAAAGGCTTCATTAATTTAAGATCTTTTAATGTGCATCTTCATTTGACTTTCTTCCTCTTCTTAAAAGCTATACTACTTCTAAAAGTAATTGATGGTGGAGAAAGAAGGGTGTTTTTATCGCTTCCATCTGGGCAAGCTGAATGGGTTATTTGGAGCTTCTCTCTCCATTTGAAGAGCAAAGGCAATTCTGATTGCCTCCCATACCAGAAGCTAAGCTATGGATTCCTTCAGGTTGAAAATACAAGTAGCAGCTTCTGAGTGTGGATGCAGGCCCTTCTTTGAGGTCCCCTACTCACCAGCATCCCTTAATCCCCAAACAACAAAGAACAAAGACACAGGTAGTGTTTCCAAAGATGAAAAGCAGATGCTAAGGCAGAGATAAGAGGAGTATATAGCAACAGTTTCTGGTTTGGTATGCAGATGTCTATAATGCAAGGACTGTTTGTGAGAAGAATGGTATTCACTTTCAGAGGTGTGAGAAAGAAACCCAGATTGTTTAGTTGGTTTGTTTTACTTAAGAGATGAGAAATAAGTGAGCATGTTTCTGTTGGAAGAAATAAATATATTTTGAAGAGTGAGGTGCTTCCCATGGCCATTCCTACTATCACCATTATATTGGAAGCTGGCCATTACTGCTTCCTGCAGTTATAATCAGCTTGGCAAAGAAGAGTTTTAATCTGCAAGCAGTGGGATGATCAAAAGCAGTGATAATGTTTTGAGAAGGAAATGGCATATTTTTTGGCATAGTAAGTGGGAATGGTGGAAAAAACATAGATTATGATCTTCTGTGCAACTCCAAGAGAGTTTTCACATGCTGCATATGCAGACTTTGAATTTTCAAATTCAGTCTGGATTCTTGCATAGTTTTAGAATATTTACTCTTCTGATTTAACGTTTTTCCCTCCCAAAAAAGGTCTCTTAGACACTAGCAGAATTTTTCTGAAGTTGCTTCATATCTTATTCTTGTAAATATTATGTAGATTTTCTTTCATTACACTTCCTTTCATTTGTAGAACAAAGATTGCCTAATGTTTCCAGTATAATAGTTTTCATTCACTTCATCATAAATTTTTAGATGTTTTCTTATCCAAAAGCCTAGGTTTTCCTCAAGCAAATAATTTTTGATCTAATTACGTCTTTTTAGCTGAAAATGTAACTATTATCTTTCTGCCCCATAATGAATTTTTGTTCATTTGTTAGTTTCTAATAAATCCAGCGTCTATGCAATTGAAGGTTGGAAAGCAGGAAATCACTGAAGTCTTGAAATATTTATGTTAGCCTGGCAGAGGTCATTAGAAGGGAATAAAATGTGATAATTATGACTTTTGTGGAAATCTGAAAAACATCTTTTTCCAACAGTGCTCTGTAAAGTGTGGTAAGGGAGTACGGCATCGGACTGTGAGGTGCACCAATCCCCGCAAGAAATGTGTTTTGTCCACAAGACCTAAAGAAGCAGAGGACTGTGAAGACTATTCCAAATGCTTTATCTGGAGAATGGGAGACTGGTCTAAGGTGAGGCATTCTTGAAACTAGTGCCCCAAGGCATAATATGTTTTTCAAGCCAAATTCTTTGTAAGAATTGCTTTTATCAGAAGTGTAGGAGTCTCCAGCTGAGAGAACAATAAGGCTACAAAAAAAAAAAAAAAATAACCCAAACTACTCAAAACAGGTGGTCACACTGAGACCACAGTATAAATGAAAACCAGAAATAAGAAGAAAGCATGAGATGAATCTTTAGTATCATGAAAGTCTGGTATAAATTAACTGTTGTCAGTAGGCAGGCAAGCAGCTTCAGCAACTGTAGCTCCCTTTAACATCACAGTTTGAACATTTCATTAATTTGTGTTTGCAAATGTTATTTGTCTTTCCAATAAGTTACACCCTCCAGCTTCTTTATAGAAGCTCCTTTAGCCTATTAAATTTCCACACAGACCATTTAATATCTAGGAAGCATCTATTATTGTCTGTGCTGAACACTTGTTGTAGCTGTCAGTACATTATTTCCTTGGAATATGGATTTTGATTTCAGTGAGGTATATAAGCACAGGCCAAACTGTAACCAAAAACAGTGGTTAGATCTGTGATTGTGTTGTAGGTTGACGATCTCGTGCAGTTCTGAATATCCAAAACATGCTGTAATACTGAAATTGAACTTTGTCAAGGTTTTCTCTTGCCATGTCACAGACCACACTTTAACAGAGAGATTGTAATCTTTTTTTTTTTTTTTTCCTTGCTTCTCTTCATGACTTTGCACACAGCTACCTTCAGGGCATAACATTATTCCAGCAGTTTTTAACTTGCTTGTATGGAGAAGTATTTAATGTATTTTTAGTTGTCTTTCATGTGATGTAACAGCTGGAAACAAGGACTAAAGCCAGCAGTGTATGGCTAGCCAGCCTTCCAAGAACTAGCTGCAAGTACTCTGTGGGCAAGTAGTGTTTCATAGAATTCTGCTTGGGAGCTCCTGTTTTATGATGATAGGGTACAAATTGTCACTATCATGTTACTATTTATTCCATTCCTTTTTTCACTTTTAAAGGATAAAGAATAATGTAGCATGATTTGGATTTTTTTCTTATAGTGGTGATAATTTAAAATATTTGAAAATATTTTGGTACAGCTTCATAAAAGCTAGAAGATAACCCCCATACCTTAGTTACTTCAAAAGCACAAAATAGTATAATAGTGGGGTTTTTTTAAGCAACAGAAGCAACTAACCTTCAGTAACAGGGTTAATTTTACAAGAAGATGTGTTTGGCAATAATGTTTTTATACACCACAGAACTGCAGTAAAATACTTCCATCATTTAACACTAGTAGCAACAGGGTGTAGACTATGAAGAAGTGACTATCTGCTTTCTTAGTTGAAGCAGTTAAATTGGGGGTGCTGAGGGTATGTGGGGGTGCTTAGACAGTTACACTGTGTTCCCAGTGCTCTCTGGAGAAAAGATCTTTATCCTCTAGCTCATATATTTTTCACAAACATCCATGTCATAGATGAATGTACAAGGACTGACTTCTTCCTGTTTAAAATTTACTGACATCTTGTTAGTTCTGCTTTCTTCCCACAGTTAAAGCTGTAATGCTGTCACCAAAATTGTACTTAAACTTCAAAATTAGAAGATGAGGAAATAATTTCATACGGAACTGACAAAATCTGCTGAAGTTAACATACAGCCTGACCGTGAGTTGTGCAGCTGAGATTTTCCAAGATTTATACCAAAAATATATCCTTTAGTTTCTCTATAGAGACATGAGTTCAATTTAAAATGTAGTTGGATTATTTTTTTTTTCTCCCTGTTGCTATTCCGTTCCATTGCTAGAGTACCTAGCAACATGAATTCATGGCATACATGTTGATATGTCTGCAATGAGGGAAACAAATGGAAAACTCAGATAAATATTAATCTTTGCTCAATGTTTGTTTCTAACTCAGAAGTTCAGTGCAGCCTTCTGTGTTCACTGTTTTTACTCTTTAGAATTGTTCTTGACATTGACAGAAGGCTGTTCGTTTGAGCAGAGCCAAGTTCACCCAAGCTAATGCCAAGACTTGGCTTAAAAAAATTAAATGACATCTTTCACACATTGAAACAAGAGCCTTAATGTGAACCTTTGTTGGCTTTGCTTCTCCCCTTGAACTCCTAAGGCATAATTTTAAATGAAGCTTAAATAATGCTATTACTGAAAAATAACATTATTAATAATCATAGTAGTGCTTTAATGGAGTTAATTTGTTTTAGACGTACAGTCACATAAAGATCTAATAATTCTTATGCTCAATGTTTTAACATTAATACCAAGATCAAATAAAATTTGACCAAAATTGCAGCTCCAACAGTCAATAAATGCATCAATCTTTTAAAAACCCTGATTAATTTAAAAATGTGCTGTATAAGCTGGCCTGTATGCAGCATTAAACTCCATAATAGCTCTTAAGTCAGCAAGGTGGGTCAATAAACTGAACATTGCTGTTCTTGACATCAGTTGGCCTCTGTGCCTGCCTTCATGAGGAAAATGAGTGTGATGAGAAAGTAAAGAATAAAGGCTCAAACTGAGCTTCTGAAGCCAGAACCTAGCAACATTACCAATTACATTATCTTTTCCCAGTGAATGCTATCCTTGGAATACTAAACTCAACAATGCAAAGGTCAGATTCAGATGAAGAAAGCTCATGGCTACTCTAGCGCTGGTTAGGGTGAGATGTAGCTCAGTCTTACTAGCAGCAGTGTCCTTTACTAAGCTGCCTGTTGCCATTCATTTCAAGGCTATGCCAAGATAGGATCACACTCAAAGGAATTAATTTTCTAAAGATAAACAAGTAGGCAGGGGAGAAGTGAAATGAAATGCATATGAACTTCATGTTTACATATCTGCCTGGCTTACTGGAGAAGTTCACATCATTGTAGTAGTCACTCTCCAAAAAAGACTTTAAATGTCAACAGAATAGAGCGGTTGAAAAACAGGACTAAGGTACTATGCTTCATGTAGGAATTTTTTCATTGTTGTTTTAATTGCTACTATGTAGAATCTTCAGAACATCAGTGGAATAAATGAAACATGAGAGGCAGGATGAATTTTGAGAAGGGAGAATAACTCGGAAAGTGGGGTTTGGAAATATTAATTAAAAGCATAAGTTTTATATGTTATTATACCAGAAACTTTTGGAAAGATTTGCCAGTGGACAGTAGGATCAAACACTGTACGACAGAGCAGAATTTAGGAGCAGCCACTTGTAAGATGAAGAAGTATAAAGTGTGTGTATAGGAGCCCAGAAAAGATTTGGCTATGGAAGCTGGAAAGGGAATGCATTCAGTAGAAACTGAAGAATCAGCAGCAGTAGACTGCCTAAATAGTGTCTATGTACAAGACCGAAGATACAGAGTAGTTAAATACAACATCTAGGATAATGATCCCAATGGTTCAGAAGAGGTTCACTTTGTATATAGCCTGAAGAAGTAAAAATGGGGAACAAAGGTTAATCTGCTAATTTTTTTCAAGTAAGTCTGAACGGACATCTGAAGCTACTTTCCAGCTTATTTATTTAAGATAGTATATGCAAGTGCCCACTAAAAAATATATGTGTGTATTGTTGGGGAAGTCAAGCTTCCAGCTGTTGGGGGGAGACAGAATGAACCCAACAGGTCACAGAGAGATGACCCAATTGAGTGGTACAAAAACCAGCTATCAGTGACAAGGATTGATTCTCTTCTGTCCCAACCAACGAATATGTCAAAATTGACAGGTCAAAAGAAAAAAATTTCTTTTTTTTGCCAGGTATTCTACAGCATGGAACATTCAACCTTTAAACTGTGTTCTTATATATTTAAACCACCCCTAAATTCCCATAGAAAACTGGCTCAACTGCTTGCTGCTCCTCAATTAAAAAAGTAGGGTTTGGGTAATATTAGTGTTACTGACAAAGGTAATTAGCCTTGGTTTTATTCTTTGGATTCCCATTCAAAATCGTTAGCTCTTTCAGATTCCAGGAACAGAACAGTGCTGGCCATAAGTCAAAATATGATGCTATTAGTGGATTTATGGACAAAGAAATCATGTTATTTTTGTGAAATAATAGAAGTCAAAATAATGCTGCCATCATGTTAATAACTTTTATATTGACTTAATTATACAGTTAGCTTCCAGCAAATGAGGTATGTCTTTGTTTCAGGATTGAAGTATGAGCAAATCATATGGAAGATGTCAATATAATGAAATGAGAGTGGGGAGGATTTTGTACATTTCTAACCAATCCGGTAATATTAACATGATTTGTTTCAGATAAAGATGATTTTTTTGTAGATCAACATACTGTAGTAATTTGCCTGGAATAAAAGTAATTTCATGTTAGTTTCTAGAAAGACAGAAGACCACCCTTAATACTAGGTAAAAATACTAAGACGACTGGAAAGGATTTTTAAAACATCCATTTTTTTACACACACAGAGTTGCACATAAATGGGAAATTCTGGTATTTGTACCACACTTAGACATACTGGGACATCTTTGCTGGTTTTCTGCTACAAGCGTTTTTAGGATAAGCAAAGTTTTTGTGAATGCCAAACTGAAAACCTGTACTTAAGCAAGTCTGTACAAGTCTTGTTGCATGATGTACAGTATGCTGCAGGGTGCCATCTGAAAGAGCGGCATGGGAAAAGAGGAGATTCACTTAGCCTGTCTGAGAAAGAAATGGGTAATATCACTGAATTCAGCAATTGTATGAAATTGCTTTGGATTGTGCTGATTTTAAAGAGGTTTCCAGGGAGATGCATGCTAGTGTCACAGGTCGGTAGTTAAAAGGTTGACTGATTAACAGTTAAAGGAAGACTAGGAAATTCTAAAAGAAAAGAAGAGCTGAAATAACCTGGAACAAGCCAGGGTTTTCTAACTCCCTGGAAGTAGAAGTAAAATGATAAAAATGCTGCTAAAATAGATAATTGAGAACTTTATAAATAAATTATGCTTTCCAACAGCATCTCAGAACTAAATATTATTAGAATGCAGTCATAGACTCTAAACTTTTGGGCAGCTTTACAAATTTTATGGGTGCTCCCTCCAGCCATAGCCTCTGTGGTTCTACCTACAGCCTGCAACCATAGCTATAAGTGAAGCAGTCTGGCTGCTGTTTGCCTTAACAGTGTCTGCCACTCCTTGAAATTGACAGGTATGATTGACTCTGCTCTGGCTTACTGGTATGAGAAACCAGACTTCTCTTTCTAGTGAAGCAGAAATTGCTGTGTGAGTTGTTGTGAATTTCGAAAACTTTTCACTATGCCATGTAGCCCATTTTATCTGAAGTTGAATAGACTGTAGGTATCCATGCTGTACACATGATCTCTATTTTGCTGTTTTCTGTTGTTGACATCTAACTGTTCCTTTACCTTCTGTAATTACCTTCCATACTGGTAGCTTGTCCAGCTGTTTATTGAATTGGCAGATTTGGCAATATGGCATTGCCCAAAGAAGACAGAATAGCTGTGATAGTTATTTTAGTGGTATACTGGATTCAGAGATCCAGGGCATCCACTGAGCTTTTTGATATGACACCTTTCTTTCCAAACAAATTACTCTTCCTACAGCTTTACTGAAAAGTGACAGAGTGGATGTTTGGTCTGAAAAGTGCTGGTACTCTCTGTTAGCATTAATGACCCTTTCCAACTGTGATGAAGAGAGTCATAATCTAGAGTCCAAAAACTGCATAAAGTGGATTTCCAAAATGCTACTTTACAACTTTTTTCTTTTATAATTTTAAAAACAGTCTTTGTCTATACACAGTGATGTAAAAAATTTGAATGTCTACGATGGTAACAATATTGTTCAAGCATGGCTTCAGCCCTCGAATATTAAGCTGATATGTTTTCATGAAAAGTGAAATAATGCATACTTTGCAGGTAGATAAATAGTGCTTTAACAGTGAAACTATATTCTAACACCCTACCATACAACCATTACAACGCAGAACTTTATAGCAACTAGCAGGATTTGTATCCTAGAGTACTCTTCTGAATAAGGAAGAGTAGTAACAGGGAGCATCCTTTAAGTGTCCTTGTGGCGACACTAATTCTTGCTCAGTCAGGATTGATCTAAAAAGATAATTCTCAACAAAATTTTATAATACAGGGACTGTACTCATCATCAAAATTCCAGTGTCTCAAGTAGCTATGCTAGATTTACATGTAAAAAATACCATCAAATAATACAAGTCCCCTGATACTTTGAACCAAATATTTTTTTTTTATCTTTTCAGTGTAGGCTTTTGCTGCGTGTTCATTACTCTAATTTCTTTCTCAATATCTTGCCTTAGCTTAGTGATACACACCAGGCAAATAATTCCATTGGTCTGTTCATGAAATGCCTACATTTTTTCTCTGATAACTGAAAAGTCATTCCAAAGCTGTCAGTGTGTTCAGGAAAATGTCCAGTGCTGAAACCTAATCCAATAAATATTTTTTTGCCTGGTGTATCTCCATCTCTAAGATCATCTCTCTCTCTTTCCAAAATATTTTCCTCAGCATCTCTGATTGTATCATCTGCCAACATGTAACTCATTTAGCTGGTTCACTTGGGTTCTGTTAGAATTTATGTAATCCTTCTGCTCTTGTGGGATCTGACTTTTGTGTGCTGGAAAACGTTTTTTCTTTCATGCATTTTTTTATCTTATCTTTCATGCAGTTAATATAGATAATACTGCTTCAGGTGTTCATTCTTGTGATAAACTTGATCTTCTATGAAGTCCTCATTTTGTCACAAAACTATTGGGGTTTTTTGTTATTTTGTTTTAATTTATATGATTCTCACTTTTTACTATTTTTAATAGCTTGTAACTAGTTACGAGCTGAAAATACTTTAAAAATACAATTAATAGCTTATTCTTGAAGACTTTTTTAAAATAATTGTTTCAAATTAAAGACTGTGATTTCTGACTGGCAAGAAAGAATCAGAGTAACTACTTAACATTATTCATTTACCAGTTTTAAAGACTTACTGGCAGTATTCCGTATTTTTAAATACTCAGAGAAAGATTTTCTTTTCCACTTTATCTGTGCTGTTTCAGGCTGTTGTTCATAGATCTGCATTTAATCTCCAGAGTTCCTTCATCTAACCTTGCCACAAACACTTCCAGTAATGTTGACATAAAACAGAGTTCATGTAAAAGCAATGATCATTCTTTGGGAAGTTTATCACAGGATTACATCAACTCAGGTCAACATTGTCTGTCTCCTGGTCCTTTGATAGCTCCTTCAGGACAGCCATGCTTTTGAGTGATCTCATCATTCATAGCGAAAGTGTTGCACTTCAGTTTTCCTACTAATAAAGCAGTTAAAATCATTATCTGGAAATCCATTTTCTTCCAATGAATAATGTAATTAGACATTTTGAAGAAATAATTACCTGGTGAAAGTTTTATGGATAGTTATGTTTGTTTGGTTTTGTTGGGGGTTTTTTACTTAATTTTCTCTGTTTTGCTTTTAAGGTTTTTGTTTCAAAAACAATGACTTATTACGTGGGATCACATGGGATACACTGATCTCAAAGTGGGGGAAAGGATCTTTGCACAGGAGATAGCAGGGCTCATTCATAGAGCTTTAAACCAGATTTGAAAGGAAAAAGGGATAAAGCCAGGCTGACTAGAGATAAGCCTAAGGGGTGCATGTCAATGTTTGAGCAATCACGGTGAAGGACGAGGTCCTTCGGCCTGCCATCTCAGTGAAGGTAGGGGATGGAGATCTATTCGGCAGCAAAGACATAAGGGTTATTGATGTGTTATAAACCATGGAAGCACCCGAGAATGGTCATGTAGGAATTAGGGCTTCTTCACCCCAAAATTGGAAGGGTCAATAGCCCAGGTGAAGTTCATTTCTACCAGTGCATGCCATGTAGGTGACAAACAAGAGGAGCTGGAAGGCATTGTGTCCAGGAGGTTCCTGGTGTGTGTGGAAGATAAGTTCCTGACACAGTTGGTAAGTGAGCCAGCTAGGGAAGGCGTCCTGCTGGACCTGCTGTTTGTGAACAGAGAAAGACTTGTGGGTGATATGGTTGTTGGGGGCTGATTGAGCATAGCAATCATGAAATCATGGTTTTCACTTCTCGGAGAAGAAAGGAGGGGGTCAACAGAACCGCAACTTTGGACTTGCAAAGGGCAGACTTTGGGCCCCTTCAGGAGCCTGTTTGACAGGCTTCCTTAGGAAGCAGTCCTGAAGGGCAGAAGAGTCCAGGAAATCTTAAAGACACAGGAGCAGGCTGTCCCCATGTGCTGAAAGATGAGCCAACCGACCTAGCTCAACAGAGAGATTTGGCTGGAACTCAGGGGAAAAAATGAGAGTTGATGACCTTTGGAAGACGGGGCAGGCAGCTCAGGAGGACTACAGGGATGTAAGGTTATTCAGGGAGAATATTCGAAGGGCCAAAGCCCAACTAGAACTTAATCTGGCTACTGCCATGAAAGACAATAAAAATGTTTCTTTAAATACAATAACAACAAAAGGAGGGCTAAGGAGAATCTCCATCTTTTATTGCATGTGGGGGGAAACACAGTGAGAAAGGATGAGGAAAAGGCTTAGGTATTTGATGCCTTCTTTGCCTCAGCCTTTAGTAGTAAGACCAGACATTCTTGGGGCAGTCAGGTCCCTGAGCCAGAAGACAGGGACGGAAGGCAGAATTAAACCCCTATAGTCCAAGGGGACTATATCAGCAAACCTGATACACCACTTAGACACACACAAGTCTATGAGACCAAATGGGATCCACCCAAGGGTAAGAGGGAGCTGGTGGAAGTGGACACTGAGTCACTTTCAGTCACTTAGCAGCAGTCCTGGCTAACGAGGGAGCTCCCAGCTGACTGGAGTTAGCAAATATGATGCCCATGTACAAGGGCCTGAGGCCTATCAGCCTGACCTCGATGCTGGGGAAGGTTATGGAGCAGATTAGCATGAGTGCCATCACACATATGTACAAGACAACCAGGTGATCAAGCCAGGTCAGCACAGGGCACAGGCTTATGAAAGAAAGGTCCTGCTTGACTAACCTGATCTTCTATGACAAGGTAACTCACTTAGTAGATGATGTAAAGACTGTGGATGTTGTCTACTTAAGACTTTAGTAAAGCTTTTGACCCTGTTTCCCACAGCATTCTTGGAGAAACTGGCTGCTCATGGCTTCATGGACAGGTGTAAAAAACTGACTGGATGGACAAGCCCAAAGACTAGTAGTGAATGGAATAAAACCTAGCTGGTAACCAGTTACAGCCTCAGTACTGGGCCAGTTCTGTTTAATATCTTTATCCATTATCTGATTGAGGAGATCAAGGGCATCCTCAGTAAGTCTGCAAATGACACCAATTTGGGTAGGAGTGTTGAACTGCTGGAGGACAGGAAGGCTCTGCAGAGGGATCTGTACAGGCTGCATCGATAGGCAGTGGTATTAGATTCAACAAGGCAAAGTTCAGGGTCCTGCACTGAGCCACAACAACCCCATTCAATGCTACAGGCTTGGGAAAGAGTGAGTGGAAAGCAGCTAGGTGGAAAAGGACTTGGGGGTGCTGATTAATGGAGCTGAAAATGATCCAGCTTGTGCTCAGGCAGCCAAGACGACCAATGGCATCCTGGCCTGTATCAGCAATAGTGTGGCCAGCAGGACCAGGGTAGTGTTCCTCCCCCTGTACTGGGCACTGGCCAGGCCACACCTCGAATCTTGCATTCAGTTCTGGGCCCCTCACTACAAGAAGGTAAAAGAGGTAAGATTAAGCTGAAAGAGGGTAAATTTTAATTAGAAGGCTTTAAGCAACTTCGTCTAGTGGAAGGTGTCCATGTCTATGGCAGGGGGATTGGAGCTAGATGGTCTATAAGGTCTCTTCCAACCTATACCATTCTATGATTCTATGATTTCCCTTTGTCCTTTATCTTGTTACTTGAGAGAAGAGACCAACACCCACCTTACTACAATCTCTTTTCAGGGAGTCCTAGAGAGTGGTAAGTTCTCCCATAAGCCGCCTTTGTTCTATGCTAAACAGTCTTATTCCCCTTAGCCCTTTACCAGATTTATTACTGTTTGTTGGACATGCTCCAGCACCTCAAAGTCTTTCTTCTTTATAGAATCATCATAGAATGGTTTGGGTTGCAAGGCTTATCTGTTTCCAAGTAGGGACACCTCCCACTAGATCAGGCTGCTCAAAACTCTGTCCAGCCTGGCCTCGAACACTTTCAGGGATGCGGCAGCCACAGCTTCTCTGGGCAACCTGTTCCAGTGCCTCACCACCCTCACAGTGAAGATTTTTTTCCTAATATCTAATATACATATTTTGTCTTTTCAGCTTAAAGCCATTTTCCCTTGTTCTGTCACTACATCCTCTTGTAAAAGGTCCTTCTCCAGATTTCTTGTGTGCCCCCCTGAAGTACTGGAAGGCTGCTCTAAGGTCTCTCCTGAGACTTCTCCAGGCTGAACAAGCTCAACACTTGATCCTGTCTTCATCTTCGTGGCCTCAAGTTGTGCCAGGGGAGGTTTAGGCTGGATATTAGGAGGAGTTTCTTCACCAAAAGGGCTGTCAAGCAGTGGAACAGGCTGCCCAGGGAAATGATGGAGTCACCATCCGTGGAGGTATTTAAAAGATGTGTAGATGTGGCATTTAGGGGCATGGTTTAGTGGTGTACATGGCAGTGCTAGGTTAATGTTGGGGGTTGATGATCTTAAAGTTTTTCTCCAACCTGAATTGATTCTATGACTCTATCATGGTATTTCATTAAAAAAAGAAAAAGAAAAAAATTATGTCCTTGGTGTTCAGTTTCTTCATAAACTCACAACTTATTGTTTGGGCCTTTTTAATATCTTCCATATCCATTTAGCTGAGTTACCTGCTATCAGTTCAGATCTTCATGATTTAAAATTTGGTGGATATAGTGAAGGGAAGTAAAGTCATTGTTAGGGATGAGCTCTATTATTTAAAAGCTCATCTTAAATCACTTATAAGACTATTGGAAAAACTTGAGAGTGCATGGTGTTCTTTGACGGCAAATACTTAATTTTATGTGGTAGAAAAAAAGCTTTTTGACATATGTTTCTTTGATTTCTGAAAAGTAAATAGATAAACTAGTAGAAATTTTTAAGAGGAAGGGAAGGGGATTCTTGGAGGGCTTTCCTCCCCACTCCTATGACATTTGCTTTATGTCCTTAATTGGTTTTTTTAATTGTCTTTTCATTAGAAATGCCATAATGCCTTAATTTTGTTTTTGTGCTGATGAACTGTGCTTTTCCCTGGAAGGTTTTCTACAGAACAGCAGGTCAGCATTGTGATACATGCTAACATTAAATTACTAATGAACTAACAGTTCATTTTCATCAGTCCAGACTAACATACTCAACTAATTTAATTGGAAAGATACAGGTAATTTTGAGGTTGTCAAATCTAACTGCTTCCAGATTCCTGTCTGTTTGATCAATGGAATCATAATGGAATCCATAATCAACAGAAAGTCATCTGCCAAAATACCATACAGTGGTATCTCAGATATGAAAGTGTGAGATATAATAATCACTAAGCATTAATGGCAGCAATATATACAGCATGACATACAAAGTGTTGGCAGTATTGAGTTTAATCCACTAAGTGTGAATCCTCTTACAGAGTTACAAGTTCCATCTGTACAACCAAAACATGTACGTGGCTCTAACAAGTGATTTTTTCCTTCACATTTCTTTGCTGACATACTTTGAAAGTAACATACAGCCTTAGTGAAAACTTTAGCATCTTCAGAATTGATAAAATATCCATAAAGACATTGAAAACAAGCCATAGTTCTGTAAAAGTGCTGTTGGCTGGAGTTGCTTGTTTCCTTGGCTGGAGGGTAAAGATCCCAAAGAAATGGTGCTTGGTTTGCTTTCACTTCTTAGAGTATCACAACTGTCACAGATATGTATTATTTAACAACAACAAAAGCAAACAAACAAACAAACAAAAAAAAAACAAAAAAAAAGTTGAATATTTGATTTCAGCTTTATCTGTATTTCCTTTAGAAACCATGAAGGAGAAATGCAGTTCACAGAACTGGGAAAATAAAAGCCAAGGCTTCACATCACTGTGGAGCATTGGAAGAATTTTATGATTGCCCTGTAGATCTATAAGTTGTAATGAACTTCAGTTAATTTAGAGTATATCACATTTAAGCTTAAGCAAGGATACATATTTTGCTGGGCATCTTTATCTGAAAAAAAGAGGTAGCACTGTAGTGGTGAAACTTTGACTTGAGTTTTGGACCAATTGCCTAACTCTCCTTTTTTTTTTTGTTTTTTTGTTTGGTTGGTTGGTTGGTTGGTTGTTTGGTTTGGGTTTTTTTAAAATGGAAAAGCCAAGCTTGCCATGCCATTTAAAAAATTTTGAGAATCTATTTGTACATAATCAATAAGCCTGAAAATCTCTGCTTTTTACTGTAGAATACTACAGCCATGTAGGATGCTGATGGGTAAATGATCACTTGATCATTCACCAGCTTATTTTTGTAAAATCCACCCGTGTTCTCATGTCAAATACTACATACCAATGTGCTAAGGTCCTAAATAAGAATAAAGAACCGACTGTTTTCAGATGGAGGCATGCTTAAAATGGTCTTAAAACTTGAATGTATTTTTATATTAAATATAGATTCTTAGAAATTATAAACACAAAACTGAAAATCATATGAAATTAAAGTACATCTGGAGCATATAGAGAAACATGGTCTCCTACATCTATTACAGTACTACAGTTTTTGTCCATGTTTTCACATAGTTCATTAATGATGGAAGAAAAATGCTGATACCTGCCTTGACCTGGGGAGCGGGGGGGGCGATGAAAGGCTGTAATATAGTCCATAATTTTTGTGGATCAGTATTCCAGGTTGTCATACATGGAGTTTGTGCAGCTTAATGCTGAAGTTTTCAGGAACTTTTATCTTAGTAATTTTTTTTTTTTAAATAATACAGTGATAATCAGATTTCTGTTTGTACAGGAAACAAAAATATTCATCATAAAGGCTTTTAAGCCAGTATAAAGCTAGTAGCAGAATCCACCAGAAAAAAATACCTTTACTTTTTGCTCTTTTTCTCGTTCCAGAGGGATCCAGATCTATTCTGTGGGCCACAATAGAAAACTCTTTAGTCTTGCAAGAAATTTTCTCTTCAAAATTCAAGGGTATTCTACCTGTTCCTTACACAGTCCAATAAAAAGTAGATGCTGTGCCAGCCTTCCCTGAGCTTGAGGACACTCGTGTCCCACCAGTAGCTCTCCAAGCAGGCTTCCTAAATGCACTTGTAAGTCCACCTGTCCTAACAAAATAAACTAATTTCACTGGGACATCAAGATTTTTAAATCATTATGTGGGACACAATGTTTCATCAATTCATCCAAGAAGGAAATTGGAGAACTGAACCTGGGTTTCAAATACAGACAAAGAGTTTGCTATTTCTGAGCTGAGTCCAGCGAGTCTGCTAAGATTGAAGCCTTTCAAACCCCAGTATTGACTCAGAGTAAATCAGTAATGATACTCTCAAGTACAGATTTTTATGTACTATCCTAGAAAAAAAATATTTTTTGTTTTTGTTTCATTAATAATCATATTTCACCAAAATCTACAAGTCTTTCCTCAACCAAATTTTACTTGTAAACTTTCAATTGCTTCTTGTCTTGTTACCAAAGGCAGTTTCACATCATCCACCAAACAACTGAATTGTTCTTCATGGGAAGCTAACTAGGATTTCTTTTTTTTTTTTTTTAAAAAAAAAGGAATAGACAAGAAAGGTCTAGATTCCTCAGATAAGGTGACAAGGGTTTCCTCCATAGGATCCTTATGTCTAGCCCAACTTGTCTAAGGTGAGCTGTGGCTCTGTCTATCTGACTTTAAAGTCTTATGTTTTTGAACAGTTATTCGGTAGCAATTCTTGTAGAAAGAAGAGCTAGAAGGAAAAAGGGGAGAGGGGGAAAAAAATAAGGACAACACAAGCTTGCTAAACTTCGGAGACCAACAGCAGAATTTTTTCAGCTAACCTTAGCACAAGTCCTGAATTCTAAATTTGGCATACTGAGGTATTGGGTGTGTCAGAAACACCTCCCTGGAAATGACGCATGGGAGAACTCAGACTCCATCTTAGGTTTGGATCCATTAGACCATCTTTTTTTGCTACTTATGCTATTCATAAATGCTTTTATTTAAAAAAAAAGTGCTGAAATAAACTGCAGATTATTTGCTTTATATAGGTAACCTTTAAGAATCTTGCTAAACTGAGTATAAAGTCTTTGTTGAAAACAGATACACCTCTTTATCTGCTACCTGCCTTCAGAAGTAAGACTCATAAAAATACAAATTGCAGAAAAAAGATTGCAATTATGTCAGCAAATATGCATCCTGTTGCTCAGTTCTGATTGCTTGCAATCCTTGTTTCACACTCACTTTATGAAAAGGTTGAAACTGCTTAAATGCTGGAACTGATGAGCCTATACATAAATGATTAGGAATGCTTTGCTAATAATTTCCAGTAGGACTCATCACTGAGTTTTGTTATGAGCACATTGCTCTCCACTTTGAATGCTACTTAAGACTTGTAAAACCATTTTATTGAACAATCCCGTTTATTCTTGAAAATAAATTGTCCAAGTCAATTCTGTTAATATTGTCACAGATGAGGTTTTTTGCTGTGGATTATATCAGCCTCTGCAGTGATTGCCTATTGTCTTGGCAGAAAGATGCATTTTGACCATTGCTGTCTGCCAGTGACAATTTTTCCCTTAATTTAGGAATTCCTACTTCTTATGAAGGCCAGCTGGAAGCAGCTAATGCATTACAGCAACTTCCTCAGCTGTTGGCCCTGGGAATATGTATTCTCTCCAAAATATATATCTTTGGCAGGGAATAGAAAGAAGGAATCCTGGGTAACGGATGTGCATGCCAAGTATAGGGATTGTTATATCTAACGCCTAGGTTTCTGTCCTTGAAATTATGTCTAGGAGAAGTTCAAAAGTAGGACAAAATTCAAACAGGGTGGATAGATTTTATTTGAAAGAAAGAAAAAATCTCAAAAAACATAGCTGTTAACTATTTATCCAGGAATTTTTTGTAATCTTTAACAGGAATGTTTTACATGTCTTGTTGCTTGAACTGTTTTACAGTACCTTTAGGACTGTGTCCAAAATGCACAGATTAACAGCCTCATAAAAAAACCTCTGGCTGCGTATTAGAACATTTAGTCTAAACCTACAAACACAGTTGTCCTGCGGGATTTTTTGCTAATCGGCTATATGGCCTGAAAGTGTAGGTCATCTGAACAGTCAGGAGTAAAATGTAATTAACCACCAAAAAGAAAGTGTAGTGTATGCAAAAGTGACATTTGGGAGGTGGAGGGAGTGGGAATAATCATAGAATCATAGAATAGTTTGGGTTGGAAGAGATCTTAAAGGTCACCTAGTTCCAACCCCTTGCCATGGGCAGGGACACCTTCCACTAGATCAGGCTGCTTAAAGCCCCATCCAACCTAGCCTTGAACGCTGCCAGGGATGAGGCAGTTACAGCTTCTCTGATCTGCTGAATTGATGCAAGTTGCTAAAGATTGGAGTGGGCATTTTCTGTAAATTTTATGCATGTAAACTTCATGTTTATATACAAAATCATGGAAAATACAAGCAGTTTTGACAGATAAATTGCTTTCTGGTTAAATTAACTGCTTAAATATGTAAAAATAAAAGTTTTTTTTTTTCCTGTCAGTTGAAAGCTTTGTTACAGTTCTAAACCTGAAAACTCCATTAAGTGTACAGCAACTATGCAGCTTTAGCTACATACTACAAATGCTACCTAAATGTGACAGCTATACTTCCAGTGAGAGGAATTTGCCTCAGGTTGAGTATTTTCAGTGAGAGAAAACCAAAAGTGAGGAGACAGTTCTGGAAGAATCTGCTTCAGCCAGAATGTACAGAAGCATATGCAGTAAAATGAGCATCAAAATGAGGGTTGCTCTGAGTTGCATCTAGCTGGTTTGCAGAGGTGAGGTGTTTCCTAGTGAAACTGGACCAAGTCCATAGCTCTGCAGCGTGAAAAAGAACAATATTATGATGCCTTTTATCCTCCAATATTCAGTGACTGCTCTCAGTTATACCAGCAGTTGGCTGATGTGCATGCAGCACAAATTCAGGTTTAAGACCACTTCATGAAAACAAAGATATATCTCATTATTTGTCTCTGTAGCTAGCAAATGCACTACTAAATGCCATACCTGAAGTGTCTTTTCCCTGTTTCACACTACCTTGAATGTGAGATAATATAGATGTGTTTTGTTTTGTTTTTTTTGTTTTTTTTTCTGGCTTCCAATCAGTAGTGTTCTCCATTCTGAAGTCAGATGCTGCTCCTGATGATGATGTGTGAACAGGGAAGAGCACAGCTTGACTATCAGATTCCTGGTTGATTTCAAAACACTACAGGTTTGCAAAAACCTCTTTATTTGTAAACTGATCAGGCTGGCTTTGAAAGTTTTTATTGTAAATCACAGTGTGGTAGCCCTGCCTCTTCATGGTTTTCCCGAAACATCTTACAAGACTTAATAAATGTTCTCAGTTTTCTAAAATTAGAAAAAATACAAAATTAAAAATTAGTACATTTCTGTCAAAAAAAATATGAAACAGGAGATGAATTTCTTTTTTTCTTGCTTTGCCATATATTTACTATATGAACTAAGACATTTTATTTTGTCATCATTTGGTGTAATTTTCTTTGTCTAATGTTGGTATGTTAATAAGTAGGTCAAGCAAGACTAATATTAGTTTTTTGCAAGATGTATACATTGTGGGATAGAGAACTATATTGTAATGCTTCATAGTGCTCTTTGAAATAGAAAGGACAGTAGCAGCTCAGTCATTCAAGGAATGTTAATTCACCAATTGCAGAAACTCAGGGCCTAATCACTGATTAGCTGAGAGACAGTCTGTTTGTCGCATATTGTCTCAGTTGCAGTCATGAGAAGCTTTTGGAGCTGAGTTTATTTGATAGAAGATGTGCCTGTTAGTACAGTGCTCTCCACAAAGGCATCTGCAAGCATGAATTGTTACGCATTATGAATTAGCAGATAAACCATTGGAGCCTGTTTTGTCAGCAGAGATCTAGTGTTTTGAAATTCCATTTTCCCCTCTAGTACTCCCAATGGCAAGGTTACATCTATTCATTTTAGGATAACCAAAGGTTAAGGACAAACAAATTGTTTTCAGGAAACCTTATGTACCAGATTCACATGCCTGTCCTATTCTCTTTCTCTGTAATTGATGAAATATACATATATACTCCAAGGTCACACATGCTCTGACTTTGGTTAATAAACATGTAAAATTTTTACTAAATGGAAGAAACACCCAAATACTTTGTGCAAAATCACTCTAAGTGAAGATCATTTTGATAATCTTCAAAGATTATCTTTGTCTTATTAATTTAAACGTATTACCTTCAGCATACTGCTTTCATATTTCCTTCATTCTCAGGTGTTGGGTTTTTTAGTTTGGTTTGTTGGGGGTTTTTTGTTCTTTTTTGGTTTGCAGGGGTTTGTTTTATTTATTTATTTTTCTATTCCATTGTCTCACTTGCTATTAACATTAAAATATTCCAAAGAGAAACCTCTCTGAAATTATGGAGAGAGGAACCCAAGAAGTGGCTGGAATTTTGGCAAGATTATAATCGATGTTGTGGCTGCTACTGGTCATTAAATTTGAGTATACATATCTGTGATTATACATATTTACCATTTGCATAATCTTGGTCATTATAAAAAGTCAGATTATTTTTAACTGTACCAGGAAAAGGCAGACAATTCAGAAAAAGAAGTTCCATTCAGAGGCTTTTTCTCATATCATTTAAAAGCAGTATACTAAATTCAAATTTGATGACAGACTTCTACTGTGAAAAGACTTCAGCTGGATTCCCTCCTGTAAACAGCATATTCATATGTTAAGCTGTGGTTGCTATTGAATACAGAATTATATATTCATAATTGAATATCTTCGCATGCCTTGGTGCAAGCAGGCTGTATCTGATTAACTTTGCAAGAAATTATAGCTCTTTCTTGACTTTATGGAGTTATTACTGATATAAATCACTGAGAACAGAAGCAAAATCAAGTCTACTTGCTGTCTGTGTAGACTGCCAGTGTTTGATTTCATGTGGTTACAAGTTGAACTATGCTTTGGACCTTACTCAGTCCCTTGTGAAAACACCCTTCAAGTGTATATCCTAGTGTCTTGTACCTTCCTTGGATTTTCATGAGTCCAGAACACATGAGTCTCACTTCTTTTGATGTATATATTTGGGTATAAGCCATCTATTT
This sequence comes from Psittacus erithacus, assembly GCA_009867235.2. Classification (NCBI taxonomy): domain Eukaryota; kingdom Metazoa; phylum Chordata; class Aves; order Psittaciformes; family Psittacidae; genus Psittacus; species Psittacus erithacus. Next base: position 944 of record WYDI02021198.1, on the reverse strand, counting down.
ACCATTTGGCATGTGTCTATGTAACAGTGTTTAAAATATCACTCAAAAGCACATAAATAAACAAAGCTAAAGGGTAAAAACCCCTTTAGTGTTTCCTACACTCAAAATTTATTCTTTCTTTGCAGAAAACTGTACTTTTCCATCTCCACCTTGAGACAGGATGGTTAGCAAACCTTTTTTGTTATAGCACCCCCTCCTTGTTTTTCTCATTTCAGTATCTTTTCAGGTGTTACTTGAAGCCTCCCAAAGACATGTATTCTGAAGATGTAATTAAGATTTTTTAGATAAAAGTATTTTCAGGATTATGTGGATGGTAGCAACATAAATGTTCAGACAGTGCTCATATCATTCACTGCTTGCAATTTATTACTATTTGAAGATGTCCTCTACAGTAAATTTCTCTAAAACTTAATGAAATTTGTGAGTACTTGAGTCAAAATCATTAGCAGGTAGTAATTTGTAGTTAAAGTTATAGAACATATATCAATGGACACAAAAGTAATTCAGGTCCTGTGAAATTTTGATCGCAAAAGAACAGTGAAGGACAGTGATCACAAAATACAGTACGTATTTTGTTCGTTTGGAATAGGTTTTGTATGCATCTGTACAGCACTGCCCAAGTTTTCGTTTTATACATTAATTTACTATGATAGAATTTGAATGTTACCCCCATTACAGTGCTCATCTGATACATTTTCTCATCTCATTCTCTGTGGCAACAAGATGAGAAGATTAATGAAAGGCCAGTCAGTATGTGTCACCCTTGTGGTTTAAGCCCAGCCGGCAACCCAGAACAATGCAGCCGCTCGCTCACTCCCCCCGCTTCCTGCCCCCCTCTTCTGAAGGGATGGGGAGAAGAAACGAAATAATGTAACTCCCATGGGTTGAGATAAGAACAGTCCAGTAACTAAGGTATAACACAAACTGCTGCTGCTACCACCAAT